>ML343698.1:0-24303 GCA_005239505.1 Nicotiana paniculata | reverse complement strand
GGGACCCTGGCGTTTCAGCCCAAACGCCTGGGTAAGGCCAGGCAGCCCCTGGCGTTAGGGCTCTAACGCCTGGCTAACGCCAGGCCCCCCCTGGCGTTAGGGCTCTAACGCCTGGCTAAGGCCAGGCTGGGTCAGGCTGTTTGGCTCTGTTGCCCGGCTATCGTCCGGGCGTCCCTTTTCGCGTATTCTTTGACGTATTGGCATCCGTTTAGCCCCGTTTCCATTTCCAATTCACCTACACATAAAATAAACCCTATTAGGCACATACGACGTTTATTTTATCATTAAAGCTCATAAAAATGCAAGGTATATAATGCTTAAAATCATGAATTCTAGCCACTCATCATCTACCTTGATCCCATTACTAGACACCTGTACCCAAGAATGTCAGCGAGTCCAACAAAAATTCACACTTGGAGAACTTAGCATAAAATTTCTTCTCCCTCAAAATCTGTATCATTGTCCTCAAATGGTGCTCGCGGTCCTCCCTACTATGAGAATACACCAGAATAACATCAGTGAATACAATTACTACTGAATCCAAACAAGGTTCAAACACACTCTTTATAAAATGCATGAGTTAAATTAAAAGACATCACCAAGAACTCATAACGCCTATAACGAGCCATGAAAGTTGTCTTAAAGGAATGTCCGAAGCTCTAATCTTCAGCCAGTGATAACCTGATTTCAAGTCAATCTTCGATAACACCTTGGAAACCTGAAGTTGATCAAACAAATCATCAATGCGAGGCAACATGTACTTGTTCTTGATAGTACCTTGTTAAACTACATGTACTCAATACACATCCTCACATAACCATCTTTCTTCTTCACAAATAACACCAGTTCACCCTAAGGTAAAACACTCGACCGGATGAACCCCTTATCCAACAGCTCTTGCAACTGATCCATCAACTCTTTCAACTCAGCTAGAGCCATGCAATACGGTGGAATAAATATGGGCTGATTGTTCGGCATCAACAATACCAAAATTAATATCACTATCGGGAGGCATGCTCGATAAGTCTGCAGGAAACATCTGGAAACTACTTCACTACTGGAACTGACTCTACAGTAAATGTATCATTACTAACATCTCTGACAAAGGCTAGATATGTCAAACACCCCTTCTCAACCATCTTTCGAGCCTTCATAAATGAAACCACTCTACTAGGGGTATGTATAAGAGAACCCCTCCATCCTAACCTTGGCAACCCCGACATAGCTAAGGTCACGGTCTTAGAGTGACAATTGAAAAACATGGTACTGAGATAACCAATCCATACACAAAATCACCTCGAAATCAACCATATTAAGCAGTAGAAGATCGAATATAGTCTTATATCCCTTAATAGTAACAACACAAGACCGGTATATGTGGCCGGCGAATAACTATGCGGACCACGAAATGGCCGCAAAGTGAGGGAGTCATTTGGGCCATTTTTGTGTTATTTTTGCAGCCAATTATGCGACCACAAAACCATTTCGTGGGCCGAATCTTGAACGCATATCCGATGTTGAGATTTGTTATGAGGAATATTTACGGTGCAATATGCGACCGTAGAACAGGTCTGCGGACCGTAGACTGGTCACAAATCGAGGCATCAAATTTCCAATTTTGAAGGGTCAATTATGTGGCCCATTTGCAGACCGCGGAAGCATTATGCAGTCGCATAATCTTTGTGGGAAAGTTTTCTTTAACCTATCACCCATCAATTCTTGCTCAAATCACTGAAGATTAACAAGGAAATTCACCAAGTCTTCACCTTAAAGGTAAGAATCTATTCCCCGACTCGTAAATTTGAAATTCTTCTAAAAATGAGTAATTAGAAAAAATATCCTTGGGTAAGGGAGTTTTTATCTTTCATGCATGTGTGAAGAAAGAGTGTAGGAGGATTGTGAGCTAAAAATGAAAAGAATGGGGTGCGGGATGACGAAATCTTCCACAAAAGGGTCTTACAAACATAATGAACACTTAGTGTTTGATAATGTGCTCAAATGAGCTAGAATCATGATCATCTTTCTAATTTTTTATTCAACTTGTTATATTCCTTAAATAGATTGAAGGTTCTAAGAGTTCCGGAATATATTAGAATTTAAAGAAAGCTCTATTGAGGTGCTAAACCCCCTTCTTATTAGAATCGAAACCCCTGGTGTTCGTTAAATTGGTGTAAGTCCAAAAATTGATCATACTAGAATTGACAATTCCAAATGTGCTGTGTTAAATGATAAATGTTCAATACTTGCACTAAATGCTTATCATGCCATCTTGCTCTTCGGGAATATGCGTAAAAATTTGGAGTGTGTTAAGAAATATTAAGACTTCATGTCAAAAATCGAATAAAGGTTGTTATGACAATTTGTATGAAAGACCTCTATGTGCTTAGGGTTTTCCAAGTCTTTCCCTTATGTACACAAGTGCTTTACATGATAGGCCTTATTGTTGCGGATGAAAATGTTATTGAATGTCTAAAAAGGGAAACTTTAATTGAATGAGGCCACTCATGCCAATGTATCGAAATATGGGAAAGAAATGTGAAGTGAGATGTTTGATTAAAAGGATAATGTCTCAAATGACATGACCTAGCCGATCAGGTCGTGATCAGACACCATGCCGAACACATGGTGGTAACTCTATGAAAGAACACATTGGCATAGTGGATTGTGGCACATGGCACTAAAGATTACCAACCTAGTAAGATGGAAATTGATTGAGAACTTATGAGACCCTTACTTGATATTTTAGTATTGTTTGAAGCTCTTATTGAACTCATGATTGCTTTCCCACCTGTATTATTGTTCATTATATTGAGATGGTATTTTAGCTTTATATACTAGTACTATTCGACAGTACTAACGTCCTTTTTGCCGGTGGCGCTACATCTTTAAATGGATGTAAGTGGATCCATAGCAGACAATGTTGATCGCAGCTAGTGGTGCATCCTCTTCTCAGTAGTCTTGGTGAGCCCCATTTATCACCGGGGCCTTGTCGCTGGCATTATTATAACTATCTTTTGTATCCTTAGAGGCTCTGCAGACGTTATGTGGGTTGTGTATGGGTGCTACAGAGATCAGTCGGATTATGTGTGTTTTAGACTCTTGTTCCACTAAATCATAAAGTGTATGTATTTTGGGAACTTAGCTATGATGTGGCAAAATGAAATGAAATGGATAAGTAATTTTTATATATATGATCTTTCCCCTGTTTAACTAATGGTAACGAGCCTTCTCTTGAGCATAAGAGAGTTGGGTAGGAAGTGTCTAACAGGCTTGCTCAACCGGGTCCACTTGGTTGATTGTCGGTCACGCTCCCCGAGGTTGGGGCGTGACAAACTTTGTATCAGAGCCTAAGGTTTTAAAGCGTCCTAGGATATCTTGGACCCATGTCTAGTAGAGTCTTTCTTATCGGTTTGTTGTCGACTACATCTATAAGTTCGAGGCTACTTGGAAAATTAGGAACAATACCCTTCTTTGATATTCCGAATCGTGCTATGAAACTAATTGTGCAACTGTTCTCCCCCTCCCCCATATTTCATGCATTCCTGTAATTTTCAGTATATGGAACCTAAGAAGAAAGCAAGAATGGTCAAGAGGCCAATAATGCCTCAGAAATAGCAGTTGAACCTTTAATTGATGATGCGGGTTAATACCCAAGGGGTGAAGATAATTCCCCAATTGCTCCACTGCCTGATTCCACCACACCTGATCAGTCCACCCAAGTTCCCATACCTTCTGAGGGTGCGACGGTTCCTCCTCCAGCCCCAGCTTCCAGTTCTAGTATTTCCGATGGGGATCTTAGGGGAGCTATTCAGATGCTGACTCAGATAGTGGCTTCTCAGGCCCAAAGATCGAATGTTTCACCCACATCTTCTAGCCAACCAGGGGATTCTATCAGTTCTAGGGTGAAAAAATTTCTGTAGTTAGATCCTCCAGTGTTCACGGGTGATAATCCCGGGGAGGACCCACATGACTTCATTGATGAGATGAATAAGACTCTCCGGGCTATGCGCGCTACTGAGACAGAGGGAGTGAAGTTGGCCGCCTACCGCCTACCGCCTGAAAGGGGTGGCATATTCTTGGTTTGATATGTGAGAGGACTCTCAGGGGAGGTTGAGTGAGTTTGCTGATGCCTTTATATATTATTTCTTTCCTACCGAGACTAGGACAACCTGTTCCGCGGAATTGGAGAATCTTAAGCAAGGGGGAAAGAGTGTGTGGGAGTATCACATGGAGTTTGTGCGCCTGTCAAAATATGCTATTCACATGATGTCGACCATGAAGACCAGAGTTCGTCGATTTGTGCAGGGTCTTAGCCCTTTGGTTATTAATGAGGCTACCACAATTGCCTTAAATTCTGATATGAACTATGGTAAGATGGTAATGTTTTCTCAAGCTACAAAGGCCCGAATGTTAAAGAACAGGATGGAGCGAGAGGGTAGCAGTATGGCCCGATCAGCGGGAAACCCTGGGGATTCATTTGGTGGTGGGAGATCACCCTTCAGAGGAGGGTCATTAGGGCCATCCCAGTCTTATGCTCAGTCTTCAGCTAGTGCACTGCCAGCAGGGCACAGTCAGCAGTGGGGACGTCGCTTCAGGCCCAATCAGGGCAGCAGGGGGTCCTACCATCAGGGTCGATCATGAGGGAGATTCCAGTAGCAACGGAGGCCCCCATGCCCCATATGTGGGAGAATGCAATTGGGAATCTGCTACATGGACCTTCCAGTATGTTATGGGTGCGGGATGAGAGGCTATATTCAGAAGGAGTATCATTTATCCCGCCAGGGTGCGGGCAGGGGCACAACACCACAATCCAGTCTTGCAGCTGCGACATCTTCAGCACCCCCTCCAGCTCGAGGCTCTCTAGCACCAGCAGGGCATGGTGCAGCTAGGGGTGGTGCCCAGAGTTCAGGAGGACCCAGTTGTTTCTATGCTATAAGTGATTGCCAGAGTGCAAAGGCTTCTCCAAATGTTGTCACATGTATATTAAATGTCCAATATCATGATATGTATGCCCTTATTGATCCCGGTTCCACTTTGTCCTATGTTACTCCTTATGTTTCTATGGAATTCGGATAGACTCGGAACAGCTTCATGAGCCGTTCTCTATATCTACTCCGGTTGGTGAGTCGACCACTGCTGCGCGGGTTTATAGAAATTGTGTTATCACGATACGTGGTCTAGATACTATGGTTGATCTCATTGAATTGGGAATGGTTGATTTTGATGTAATAATGGGGATGTATTGGCTTTATTCATGTTTTTCCACGCTCGATTGCTGAACTAGAGCTATGAAGCTTGAATTCCCTAATGAGCCATTTGTTGAGTGGAAGAGGATAATGTGGTGCCAAAAGGTTGGTTTATTTCTTACCCTAAGGTCGTGAAGATGATTAACATGGGGTGTATCTACCATTTGGTTTGGATTACCGACACCGATGCTGAGGCACTAACACTTGAGTCTGTGCCAGTTGTAAATGAATTCCCAGATGTCATTCCGGATGAGCTCCCGGGGTCTCACCTGATAGGAAGATTGATTTTGGGATTGATGTGATGCCAAGCACGCAGCCAATGTCTATTCCACCTTATAGAATGGCACTGATAAAATTGAAGGAGTTAAAGGAAAAATTAAGGATTTGCTAGAGAAAGGTTTCATCCAACCGAGTGTGTCACCTTGGGGCGCACCGGTCCTCTTTGTAAGAAAGAAAGGTTGGTTGCTACAGATGTCTATTGACTACCGACAACTCAACAAAGTCACAATTAAAAATAAGTACCCACTACCAAGGATAGATGATTTGTTTGATCAATTAAAAGGTGCTATGTACTTCTCCAAAATTGATTTATGCTCAGGGTATCACCAATTGAAGATCAGGGAGCAGGATATTCCAAAAACAGCCTTTAGAACCCAGTATGGGCACTTCGAATTCCTGGTAATGTCTTTCGGGCTAACAAATGCCCCGGTAGCTTTCATGGATCTTATGAATCGATTCTTCAAGCCTTTTCTTGACTCCTTTGTGATAGTGTTCATTGATGACATTCTTGTATATTCACAAAGTCAAGAGGATCATGCCAACCACCTCTAGTTAGTTCTACAGAGTCTTCATCAGCACCGATTGCATGTGAATTTCTCGAAATGTGAATTTTGGCTTGAATCATTGACATTCCTGGGTCATGTCGTCTCTAAAGAAGGAATAAAGGTTGATCCTCAAAAGATTGCAGCGGTGAAGAATTGGCCTAGACCTACAATTCAAACAGAGATTCACAGTTTCTTGGGCTTAGCAGGGTATTATCGGAAGTTTGTGGAGGGTTTTTCTACTCTTACCTCTCCGTTGACTAAATTGACGCAGAAAGCAGTTAAGTTACAATTGTGTGATGCTTGTGAAAGGAGCTTCCAGGAGTTGAAATCAAGATTGACTACAACACCGGTGTTGACTCTACCAGAGGGTGCAGATGGGTTCGTGGTATATTGTGATGCTTCAAGGATCGGGCTTGGGTGTATGTTGATGCAACATGGAAAGGTTATAGCTTTTTCTTATAGACAACTCAAGAATCATGAAAATAACTATCCAACACATGACTTAGAGCTTGCGACAGTGGTTTTTGCATTAAATATTTGGCGTCATTACTTGTATGGATGTATTTACGGACCACAAGAGCCTTCAATATATTTTCAAACAAAATGAATTGAATTTGAGGCATAGAAGATGGCTTGAGTTTCTCAATGACTACGACATCGATATTTTATATCATCCGGGGAAGACTAATGTTGCGACGGATGCTCTTAGCCGGAAATCTATGGGTAGTTTGGCTCACTTGGAGGCATGTCAAAGGTCCTTAGCCAGGGAGGTTCACCAATTGGCTAGTTTGGGAGTTTTTCTTGGGACTCTAATAAAGGGGGAGTAATTGTACAGAATAGGGCGGAATCATCGCTTGTGGCGGAGGTCAAGGAGAAGAAATACAATGATCCAGTGTTGTTAAAGCTGAAGGAGGGGATTCACAAAAATAATACCACAAATTTTTCTCTTGGCATGGATGATGGTACACTACGGTACCAAGGGAGACTATGTGTTTAAGGTCTTCGGGAAAGAATCATGGCAAAAGCTCACACTTCTAGATATTCCATGCACCCAGGTTTTACGAAAATGTATCATGATTTCAAGTAAGTCTATTGGTGAAATGACATGAAGAGGAATGTGGCAGACTTTGTGGCAAAATGTCAAAATTGTCAGCAAGTGAAGGTCGAGCATCAAAGGCCCCGGTGGGTTGGCACACAATATAGAAATTCCAATATGGAAGTGGGAAATGATTAATATGGATTTTGTGGTAGGGCTACCTCCACACTCTGTGCAAATTTGACTTCATTTGGGTGATCATCGATCTACTCACGAAATCAGCGCACATCTTTCCAGTTAAATCTACCGACACAGTGGAACAGTATGATCAGTTATATATCAAGGAAATCAGCGCACTTCAGCAAGGTTTGGACACTCAGGTAAATATTAGCACAACCTTCCATCCACAGACCTACGGGCAAGCAGAGCGGACTATTCAGACGCTCTAGGACATGTTGTGTTCTTATGTTCTTGACTTCAAGGGTAGATGGGATCATTATTTGCCACTCATACAGTTTTCTTATAACAACTTCCATGCCAGTATTCAGATGGCGCCATTCGAGGAATTGTATGGTAGGAGATGTAGATTAATCATTGGGTGGTTTGAGATTGAGGAAGCTGAGTTGATAGGACCCGGCCTCGTGCATTAGGCCATGGAGAAGATTAAGATCATAAAAGAGCGGTTGAAAACTGCTCAGAGTCTTCATACAGCCTATTCAGATGTTCGTCGCAGAGAGATAGAATTTAAAGAGGATGATTGGGTATTCTTGAAGGTTTCCCCCATGAAGGGTGTTATGCGGTTTGGAAAGAAAGGGAAATTGAGTCCGAGGTATGTCGGGTCGTATAGAATCATTCAAAGGATTGGTCAGGTGACATACAAGCTTGAGCTACCACCCAAGATTCCATTAGTACACCCGATATGTGATGTGTCTATGCTGAAGAAGGTAGTGGGAGATCCATCGGCTATTGTGCCAGTTGAGACCATTGAGGTTCATGAAGAGCTGTCATATGAAGAAATTTTTGTTGCTATTCTTGATAGACAAGTCCGAAAGTTAAGAAATAAAGAAATTGCCTCTGTGAAAGTGTTATGGCAAAACCAGTAGGTTGAAGAGGCTACTTGGGAGGCCGAAGATGAAATGAAAAAGAAGTACCCTCATTTATTTGAATATCCATGTAATAGTTTCTATGAACTTACTTCCTATAAATTTTGTATCACTTGTTCAATTAATGTAAAGGTGTTCTTTTGAGTTATATATGTTGCTTGTGAGGCCACTGTTGGTTTTGCTATGAGTTTTGTTACGTCATTGGGTTGTGCATATACCGTAAGATCTGTTTCTGGGGCTCTTTGATAGGTAGATAGGCCTAGTTACAAAGGAAACGCTGGCAAAATTTTTGGAAATTTAGGGAGTTAGAAAAATATGGGGATGCTGGTATGTGGTATAAAAATCGAGCTGTTAAAGTTGCTAATAATGGACCTCGAACCTCATTCGAAGACGAATGATCTTAAGTGCGGGAGGATGTAAGGCCCCGTAAAATCTTTCCTGAAAATTGGGATTCTATGATGTCGAGCTATAGGGAGCAAGCTCGCCGCGGTTCAGACTTTTGGGATTGATCAGTGTATAGAGAAGTTACTGGAAAATGTTGGAAAAAATAGGTCATTTATACGGTCCATTATGCAGCCGCAGAATCACTCTATGGACTGCAGAATGGCCGCAAAGTGAGGCAGTTATTTGGGTCATTTTTTGCGTCATTTTTGCGGCCCATTATGCGACTACGGAACCATTTAGCGGGCCGCACCTTGATCACATATCCGACTTTGATATTTGTCATGAGGGACTTCTGTGGCATATTATGCGAACACAGAACAGGTCTCTGGACTGTAGACTGGGTGCAGACTGAGGCAGAAGATATCCAGTTCTGGAGGGCCAATTATGTGGCCCACTTGCGGACCATAGAAGCATATGTGACCGCATATCTGTTTCGGGGCTCCTATTTTCTCATTTTTATAACCCGATCCAATCTCGTTATATAAGTATTTTTGGATCATTTTTCTTGTAACCTCTGATACTTTTGGAGAGAGAGAGAGAGAGAGCTTAGAATGGGGAAGTGTTCTTCAACCTATCACCCGTAAATTCTTTCTCAAATCCCTAAAGATTAACAAGAAAATTCACTAAGTCTTCACCTTAAAGGTAAGAATCTATGCCCCGACTCTTAAATTTGAAATTCTTCTAAAAATGAGTAATTAGCAAAACTATCCTTGGGTAAGGGAGTTGTTACCTTGCATGCATGTGTGAAGAAAGAGTGTAGGAGGATTGTGAGCTAAAAATGAAAAGAATGGGTTGCGGGATGACGAAATCTTCCACAAAAGGGTCTTACAAACATAATGAACACTTAGTGTTTGATAATGTGCTCAAATGAGCTAGAATCATGATCATCTTTCTAATTTTTGGTTCAACTTGTTATATTCCTAAAATAGATTGAAGGTTCTAAGAGTTCCAGAATATATTAGAATTTAAAGAAAGCTCTATTGAGGTATGTATGGCTAAACTCCCTTCTTCTTAGAATCGGAACCCCTGGTGTTCGTTAAATTGGTGTAAGTCCCAAAATTGATCGTACTAGAATTTACTATTCCAAATGTGTTGTGTTTAATGATAATTAATCAATAATTGCACTAAATTCTTATCATGCCATCTTTCTCTTCGAGATTATGCATAAAATGTGGAGTATGTGTTAAGAAAGATTAAGACTTCATGTCAAAAATTGAATAAAGGTTGTTATGCCAAGTTGTATGAAAGACCTCTATGTGCTTAGGGTTTTGCAAGTGTTTCCCTTATGTGCACAAATGCTTTACATGATAGGCGTTATTGTTGCTGATGATAATGTTATTGAATGTGTAAAAAGGGAAACTTTAATTGTAAAATACGGCCAAGTGCCAAGAACAACTTGGTAAATTAGGTCACTCATGCCAATGTATCAAAATATGGGAAATAAATGTGAAGTGAGATGATTGATTGAAATGATGATGTCTCAAATGAGATGGCCTAGCCGATCGGGCCGTGATTGGACGCCATGCCGCACACATGGTGGTAAATGTGCTAGAAATGATGATTGAGATTGTGGATACGGTTGATGTCTCAAATGAGATGACCTAGCCGATCGGGTCGAGATCGGACTCCGTGTAAGAACACGATGTCATAGTGGATTGTGGCACATGGCACTAAAGACTACCAACCTAATAAGATGGAAATTGATTGAGAACTTATGTGACCCTTACTTGATGTTTTAGTATGGTGCATAATAGTACTATTCGACAGTACTAACGTCCCTTTTGCCGGGGGCGCTATATCTTTAAATGGATGTAGGTGGATCCATAACAGACCGTGTTGATCGCAGCTAGTGGTGCATCCTCTTTTCAGCAGTCTTGGTGAGCCCCATTTCATCCCAGGGTCATGTATTGTATCTCTTCTGTATATTTTTACCACGTCTTGAGGCATCGCCGGGGCCTTGTCGCCAGCATTATTATAACTATCTATTGTATCTTTGGAGGCTCCGTAGATGTTATGTGGGTTGTGTATGGGTGCTAGAGAGGCTAGTCGAATGATGTGTGTTTTTGACTCTTGTTCCACTAAATAGTAAAGTGTATGTATTTTGGGAACTTAACTATGATGTGGAAAAATGAAAAAAAAAAAAGAATTAGTAATGTTTATATATGTATGATCTTTCAACTATTTAACTAATGGTGACGCGCCTTCTCTTGAGCATAAGCGAGTTGGGTAGGAACTGCCTAACAGGATTGATCGATCGGGTCTACTCGGTTGAGCGCTGATCACGCTCCCCTAGGTTGGGCCTGACATTCATGAACATGACTATCAATAGAACAATGAAGCATATCCAAATAAGGATCAAGATATGATGACACATAATAATTAGATTCTGGATCAAACAACATAGAAGAATCTCTATGACAAATCGAGACCATACCTGTGATCAAAACATTTGAATCCACCACCTTGGGTCTACCCAAAAAAGCAGAGCAACGAGCATGATCGTTACCGGTCGAAACTCCACGAGCTTGACCTCATCCTCTAATGCAACCTCTCACTGCTTGGCCTCCTTCTCTAGCTGGCTAGGTAGGGGTGAGGCAACTAGCACGGGAACCACTGACTGAGAACTCTGATGAGTTGCGCCTCTACTAAGTCTAGGTAAATACTTACTCACATGGCTAAACACTCTACACTCATAACAACCCCTATATAGATGAGGATGATGCGACTGATAATGCCCCTGATGACCTAAATACCCACTGAAGGATAATGGAACTAGAGTGTTAAAAAATCATCGAGCCACTGCACCGCAGGCTCCATGCAGTGTGAAATGAGCTGGCCTACCTTGATGGCCTCTACTAAACTACATCTACCTCCAGATGAGGTACCGCTGAAACTATCGAAATGCCGATGCCTCTTGTCCCTCATCATGACCTTTATCCGCTAATAGAAAACGCGGTCGATCCTCCGAGCTATCTCTAATTCATGATAAAACATGGTCCCCATTATGACTCTCAAGCCATAGTAACCCTAATTCCATAGGTCAAGTCCTCAATAAATCGCCTTACCTTCTCCGCAAGATGAAATGACTCTATAAATCTAGCCTCATACTCAGTCACTAACATATGATCTCGCTGAAGATGCTCAAACTGGGCCCTCAACTCATCCCACCTGGTGAGTGGAATATGTTTCTCAAGGAATAGATCCAAAAACTGCGTCTATATTAGAGGAGATGATCCGACTAGCCTGCCCTACTTATAAGCCTGCCACCATATCCTAGTGGCTCCCCTCAATTGAAGGGTAGTGAAGTCCACTCCATTGGACTCTTCTAGGACCAAATTGCTAAGAATATTATGGCATTGATCAAGGAAATCCTGGGCATCCTCTAAAGAATCACCATCAAAGTGAGGAAGACGTAACTTTTGGAACCTCTCAAGCATCTTCTACTCCTTACTTGACATAGCAGGCTCAAATACGGGTCTAGCTGCTACCACAGGCTTTGATATGGCTAGGGCAACTAGAACCACTACAACCCATGTCAATGCATCTACGAAGCTCTCCATCTTAGCCATGGCCTCCTGAAATACTAGTGCTACGATGAAACGTCTGGATAGTGGGTGTGCACTGGAACCTCATTATGCTCATCTACACCCTGGTCCTCCAGCTAATCTACAAGCGGGTCTAATACAATTGCCCTGGCTTGACCACGAGCTCTGGTGGATGCACCACCTATGGCTGTGACAACTCGGCCCCTAGCTAGATCCTTAAACCTACCTCGGGCCTTACCTCTTTTGGCTACTTCAGGTGGAGCTGCCTCCCCAGTATCTATTGTCACTGCAGATGTTTGTATCCTCACCATCTGTGACAAAATAAAGAAAAACATATAGACTTAAGTCAATAATCAATGCACGATAAGGAATCAAAGGAAGAAAGATTTCCTAAATCCATATAACCTCTCGAAGATAGATACTAACATCTTTATACCGATTCACATGACTCTACTAGGCCTGCTTGTGATTTGTAAGACCCTTAGAACATTGAGCTCTGATACCAACTTGTCACCCCACAATCCCACCAAAGGTTGTGATGGCGCCTAACTCGCTTGCTAGGAAATCCAACACAATAACAATCATAATTCCAAAGCAGATTAACAAAATCATTAACAAAATCCATAGTATGATAAGAAATAGAGAAAATCTCAAACTTGTAACATGGATAAAATATCTGAGACAAGGTCTAAACACGACCCCAACTATCTACATAGCCTAAAACCTAGATGTGACAACCATCACACGCATCTAACAAGAGTAAGAGCGTATAAATTGAGTAACAAATGTCTGTCTAATAAGAAATAGATAGATTGAATGGATAAGTAGGAATGGGGACTCCATGTGCTGTGGATCAGGAAAATAAGACAACTCGCCATGAAGTCTTCTCTAGATCCCCTGCTTACGGAGATGAAAAATACCAGAACCAAGTTCAGAACCTCCACAAAATATTCAGAAGTATAGTATGAGTACAAACCACTATAGCCAGTAAGTATCAAGTCTAGGCTCAAAGAAGTAGTGAGGTGCAGTCGACATCGACACTCACTATCAATCAAAATATAAGGTGAAAGAATAGTAATATAAAGAGTAAAGCATGGTATTATCAGATGTGCACAAAAGCTCAAGAAATATAGCTCATACAAAATTTAAGGCATGCTTTAAAAATGAAGAGGTCAAATAAGATATCAACACCTCACTTTCTCACCTCGAGACAAGATACGTGTCGACGACAGTTATGCCAATTCGCTGAATGAGTCTAAACAAATACATATATGTGCATTCTTAGGACCCCTTTCTCGATATCTCATAGCATAAATTCATGTGCCTAACACCGGTTACGAGTCCCACAAGCACCAAAAAAATCTCAAGTGCCTACGCTCACACGACCCAAGTTATCCATATCCAAGCATCAATCATTTTACATTAATGATAAATAACCAATAATCAAAATCCTCTCAAAGTGTCTGTGCTGCCAAAATTATTAACTTTCCTCAATAACCAACTCTCCACTCATGCATATATGTATAAAGAGATATATAGTTAGAAAACATTGGACAATAACCATAAGAATGCAGATAAAAGCTCATATGGTTTCAAGGTGGCTATGGATAATCATGTAAATCTATTTGTCACAATAGCTCATTAACTATTTAAACATGCTCAGTCTAATCATATCATTTAAAGAGCGTCAATTAAGTCATATAACCACCAAATCACGGAGAAAATAAGACAAGTGCATGACTACGAATTAATATAGAGTTCAATATGGAAAAACAAATCCTTTATGCTCAAATCAAAAAGTCATAACCTTAAGCATGCTCCTAATTATATTTATAAATACTCACGTATTCATAGAATCAATCGGACATGGATAAAAACTTCATATAATCCAAACAAGGAATAATTCAAGTCAACACTACCGGATATGGTCAAAGCCTAGCTACACATATACACTCGTAGCCTCGCTATATGTAGCTCCTAAATCGAGTAACAAATAGCAAATAGGTTACCTATGGGGAGAATTCCCTATTACAATGATAGACAAGAAACTTACCTCCAGCAGGTAATAGCTTCAACCCTCCAAAATAGACTTTCCTCTCAAATCAACCTCCAAACAACTCAGATCTAGTAATAAACAACTGAATAATATCAAACAAAGCCAATAGGTATCAATTCCAAATGATAAAGTTTCAATCTTTAATCGAATCTCCCAAAAAAAAGATAGCTCGGGCCCACAAGGTCAAAACCCAAGTCAAATGGTAGATTCGGACTGTAAAGACCCGTAAAATTTATATGTCTAAAATAATGTCCGAATAGGTCCCTATGCTGTTATAACAGTAGAAATTCTTAAAACGGTCCTATTTTGAGTAAAAAGTATCCCTAAACTTGAAAGATTTAATTTTCCAGAAATAGCTCGTTATGTGACGCACTATGCGATCGCATAACAAGTATGCGGACCGCATTGTGGTCGCATACCTAGACATGGTAATGTCCAAATGTAGGAAAACTATGCGGCCCAGAATGCGGTCGTATTTGGGTATGTGGACCGCATAGTTGTCGCATTTTTCCCCATGGTTTTTGCGAGGGAGGTTATGCGACGCACTATGCGATCGCATAACAGGTATGCAGACCGCATAGTGGTCGCATACCTGGGCAGTGTGGTTCCCATTTTGGCCCATTTGAAGGCCACCTATGCGACAGGAATGCGAACCGCATAGCAGGAATGCGATTGCATTCCTGACCGCATTTCTGTGTCGGGGCTCCTATTTTCTAAATTTAAAACCCGACCCCCTGTTTTATAAAGAACCCTTCCCTTCGTTTTTAATGATTTTCTTACCAAAAATAGATAGAGAAGAAGAGAGTTCTTGAGAGAGAAGGTTTCAACACCAACCAATTTGATTTTTTAAAATCACTCAAGCCCGGACATTATAGGGTTATTGTCATCTTCTTCACTTAAAGAGGTAAATATTCACCCAATTTCTCAGATTTTGTGTAAGAATAAAACACACATAGGTTGGTCCTTGAAAATAAAATGTGAAATCTTGCATGCATGTGAGTTAAAACCTGTAATCTAGTATAGGGAAAAACAAGTTTGGTAATTATTCTCAAAAGGGAGTTAGTAGTCTAAGGGGTCACATAGTGTTTGATAAAATGCTCAATTGGGTACAAGATTCCTAATTCTAAGTGAAATATGTCACATTGTGGAATAGATTGACGGAGCTAGACGGTCCTGTGAATTGTGACAGAAATAAAGACTCGAGGTATGTATGGCTAACTTTAATCTTCGTAGAGTCACCTTGTTGGTGTCCAAACATTCGTTATGAGCTTCTTGCTGAGTATATGTGAATTGATTTTCCGTTTGTGTTGAAGTGTAAGATTTCAGTCTATGATTTTCTTAGTCGACTATCGTGATAGTTAAAATTGTGAAAGGTGATTTCTATGTGATTACTCTATCATGTGCAAGGTTCGCTAAATGCTTTAGTATGTTGGTATGAAAGAATGGTAACAAACTCAAATGTGTAAATGTATCTAAGTGATAAGGGATATGTAACAAGTGATGGAAGGGAGTTGTGAATTGATCTAATTGAACTAAATAACCATGGAAATATCGTATATGACTCATTGTTGGCAAGGTTTATTGTGGCTTACTTCATACGGATTGTTGGTTGTAATGAATTTATATTTTTGTTGATGAGCATCTTCGTGATTGAATTAATGGATGATAAAGACTATTGCCAACACATGATTGTTTGGGTGTTATGAAGTTGTACTCTTGATGATATGAAGCCTTGTGATTAAATTTTGGGCTGTTATTATTTGCTATGAAATGTGATGGTAAGGTGGGATCGGGTTGCACGCCGCAACAGAAATGTAAGGCGGGATCGGGTTGCACGCCGCAACAGAAATGTAAGGTGGGATCGGGTTTCACGTCGCAACATAAGTAATAAGGGTGTAATGTGATTGTGAGGTGGGATCGGGTTGTGCGCCACAACAGGGGAAATGACTGAAGTAAGAAACTGTGGAAACCTCATTTGTGATTCTCTGTATCTCCATGCAATATTTATTTGGGTTTCTTTAACTGCCTTATATATGTGTATTGTTTGATTTTACATTGAGTAAAGTTTGTTTATACATACTAGTACTATTCAATGGTACTAACGTCCCTTTTGTCAGTGGCGCTACATCTTTTATATGGATGTAGGTGGGTCAATAGCAGGTAGCTCAGCTTGCCGTTAGTGGTGCCTCCTCCTCATTTTTCAGCACTACTGGTGAGCCCCACTTCATCCCGGGGCCGTGTATAATTCATGCCATCTCTTTTGAGTCTGTTATGTATTGTAAGGTATAGCCGGGGCCTTGTTGCCGGCAAGTATTTTATAAACTCCTAGTATTCATAGAGGCTCCGTAGACATGATGTGGGTGTATATATGTATTTTGGGTAGTAAGTGTACATAATCGGAATCGTGGTCCGTATTGGAAAGTTATGTATGTATTGTGTATGTTTTTGGGAATCAGCTATTGAAATGCTAAAACAGAAATGAACTTAAGTTTGTAAATCCAAGCTTAAATCCTAAGTTGCTATTTCATATGGAATATGGTGCATTGTATATACGGTGGAACGCGTTGGGTAGGAAAGGCAATCCAGGTCCTCTTGACCGGGTTCACCTTGTTAGGCGCCGGTCTCGTCCCTCAATTTTGGGGCGTGACAAACTTGGTATCAGAGCCTATGGTTTTAAAAGTGTCCAAGGATGCCTCGGAGTCGTGTCTAGTAAAGCTCTTCTTATCGGTGTGTTGTCGACCACATCTATAATTAGGGGGATATATGGAAATTTAAGAAAGTACCCTTTTATTGCTATTCTATATCGTGCGATGTGTTGGAAGGTGAGGTTGTCTATCCCTAACTCATGCATTGTATTGATTTTCAGTAAATGGCACCCAAGAAGAGAGCTCGACTCGGCCTAAAGGCCAATGCCACCCGAGGAGCGGCCGTGAATTCTTTATCTGATGGCACGGGTGTGAATGATTCCCCGACCCTGAATCTGCCTGACTCTTCCATCCCAGGACAGGATTTCCTATTCCTGCTCCAGCGGAGGGTTCTACAGTCTCTCCCACTGATGTTCCTGATCCTTCTCCAGTCCCAGCTTCCAGTCCCGGTATTTCTGATGGGGACCTCAAGGGAGCTATTCAGATGTTAACCTAGTTAGTGGCCTCCCAGGACCAAAGATCACATGTTTCCCCTGCATCCACTAGCGAGCAAGGGGATTCTTCAGGTTCCAAGGTTAACCAGTTTCTGCGGTTAGCCCCTTCAGAGTTCACAGGCACCAACCCAGGGGCCGACCCTCAAGAGTTTATTGATGAGATGTACAAGAACCTCCGAGTTATGAAGGCTACTAAGACAGAGGGAGTTCATTTGGCTTTCTACCGTCTGAAGGGAGCGGCATGTTCGTGGTTTGAAATGTGGGAGAGTTCCCGTGGGGAGGGGAGCCCTCCGGCGAGGTGGGAGGAGTTTTGTGGATGCATTTATGGATCATTTCTTGCCTGCCGAGATTATGGAAGCCCGTGCCACAGAGTTTGAGGCCCTCAAGCAGGGCAACAGGAGTGTGTGGGAGTATCATATAGAGTTTGTGCGGTTACCCAAATATGCTATTCACATGGTGTCTACTGTGGAGGCTAGAGTTCGTTGGTTTGTTCAGGGCCTTGGTCCCTTGGTTATTAATGAAGCTGCTATAGCTGCCTTGCATTCAGATATGAATTATGGGAAAATAGTGGGATTCGCCCAGGATACAGAGGCTCGAAAGTTGAAGATAAGGATGGAGAGAGAGAGAGCAGTAGTAGGGCCCGGTCAGCGGGCAACCTTGGGAGCTCAGTTGGAGGTGTGAGATCAGCCCTGGGGAGAGGATCATTAGGGCCATCTCAGTCATATGCTCAGTCTTCAGCCAATGCGCCGCCATCAGGGCACAATTATCAGTAGGGAGGTCGTTTTGGACCCGGTTCAGACAGTAGGAGGTTCCAGCATGAGCGGAGGGTCTCATGCCCGAAGTGTGGGAGATTTCATACTGAGCCTTGTTACTTGGATATTCCGGTATGCTATAGATGTGGAGTGAGGGGCCATGTTCAACGATATTGTCGTGCGCCCAGTCAGGCCACATGTAGTGGTGCTTCTAAGCCATCCAGTTCATCAGCCACTACGTCCTCAACACGCCCTCCAGCACCAGCAGGGCGCGGAGCAGTTAGGGGTAGAGCGTAGGGTCAAGAGGGACCCAGTCAGTTTTATTCTTTGAGTGGTCGCCAGAGCGCCAAGGCTTCTCCAGATGTTGTCACAGGTATTCTGACTATTCAGTCACATGATGTTTATGCTCTTATTGATCCCGAGTCTTCTTTGTCATATGTTACTCCATTTATTGCTTCAGGTTTTGGGATAGAACTCGAACAGCTTGATGAGCCGTTCTCTGTGTCGACTCCGGTTGGTGATTCTATTACAGCCGCATGAGTCTATAGGAATTGTGTTGTCACGGTGTGTGGTCGGGATACCACGACCGATCTTATCGAGATAGGAATGGTATATTTTGATGTTATCATAGGGATTGATTTGCTCTATTCGTGCTTTTCCAAACTCAACTACCGAACCAGAATTATGAGGATCGAGTTTCCTAATGAATCAGTTATCGAGTGGGAGGGGAATAATGTTGTGCCAAGAGGTAGATTCATTTCCTACCTTAAAGCCTCAAAGATGATCAGAAAAGGGTGCATCTACCATTAGGTCCGGGTTGCGGCCACCACTTCAGAGGTGCCTGCTCCCGAATCTGTGCCTGTTGTGAATGAATTTGTTGAAGTATTTCGGGACGAGCTTCTTAGGATTCCTCCAGATAGAGAGATCGATTTCGGGATTGATGTATTGCCAGATACGCAGCCAATATCTATTCCACCTTACAGGATGGCGCCAGCAGAATTAAGGGAGTTGAAGGAATAATTGAAAGGTCTATTAGAAAAGGGTTTCATTCGGCCTAGTGTGTCACCTTGGGGCCCACCGGTTCTTTTTGTCAGAAAAAAGGAGGGATCCCTTTGGATGTGTATTGATTATCAGCAGCTCAACAAGGTCACCATCAAGAAAAACTACCCATTGCCTCGGATAGATGATTTGTTCGACCAGTTATAAGGAGATAAGTTCTTCTTAAAGATTGATTTGCGGTCCGGATATCACCGGTTAAAAATCAGGGAGCAGGATATTCCTAAGACTGCCTTCAGGACTCGTTATGGGCACTTTGAATTTCTGGTAATTTCTTTTGGGCTAACCAACGCCCCAACAGCTTTTATGGATCTTATGAATCGGGTTTTCAAACCGTTTCTCGACTCCTTTATTGTCTTCATTGACGATATTATTGTTTATTCGGGGAGTCAGGAGAATCATGATAATCACCTCAGGGAAGTTTTGCAGACTCTTCATCAGCACCAATTGTATGCAAAGTTTTCAAAATGTGAGTTTTGGCTAGAATCAGTCACCTTTTTGGGCCATGTTGTTTCCAGGGAAGGGATTCGGGTTGATCCCCAAAAGATTGCAGCGGTAAAGGATTGGCCTAGGACAACGACCTCGACAGAGATTCACAGTTTCTTGGGTCTAGCTGGGTATTATCGGAGGTTCGTGGAGGGATTCTTTACTCTCGCCTCCCCATTGAGTAAGCTGACACAGAAAGCAGTTAATTTTTAGTGGTCCGATGCATATGAAAAGAGTTTTCAAGATTTAGTCGAGATTGAATTCGGCACCAGTGTTGACCTTGCCAGAAGGTTCAGAGGGATTTGTGGTTTATTGTGATGCTTCGAGGGTGGTTTGGGGTGTGTATTGATGCAATGTGGTAAAGCTATATCTTATGCTTCAAGGCAGCTCATGTTGTTCCATAATTGTGTATGTTGTGACTATTTGAGTAATGTGAAACCCCTTGGAGTAAATTAAATTATGTGAAACTCATGTGATGGTTAAATGATTAATTGAAGTGTAGATTGGTAAGGATTAATTGAAGTGTATATGTCATGTTGAAGTAATTGAATTATATGGGACTTGTCGAGGTGACCAAATTATGTGCAAGGTCATGAAATAACTAGTTATGTGTGGAATTGGTTAGGAACGTGTATTTTGGGGGCTCTCTGACAGGTAGATAGGCCTAATTACAGAAGAAACTCTAGCGAAATATTCAGAAAATATCGGACTTAGAAAAAAATTGGGGTTTGGAATATTGTGTATTCAGAACCAAACGATTTCCCGATCCTCATTCGAGGACGATGATTTTACGTGGGGGAGGATTTAAAGACCCGTAAAATTTCTCTGTCTAGAATAATGCCCGAATAGGTCCCTGTGCTGTTATAACTGTAGAAATTCTTAAAACGGTCCTATTTTGAATAAAAAGTATCCCAGAACTTGAAAGATTTAATTTTCCAGAAATTGCGTGTTGTGCGATGCACTATGCGATCGCATAACAGGTATGCGGACCGCATAGTGGCCGCATACCTGGACAGGCTACTATCCAAATGGAGGAAAACTATGCGGCCCAGAATGCGATCACATTTTGGGTATGCAGACCGCATAGTTGTCACATTCTTGCCCCATAGTTTTTGCGAGGGAGGTTATGCGACGCACTATGCGATCGCATAACAGGTATGCAGACTGGATAGTGGTCGCATACCTGCACAGTGTAGTTCCTATTTTGGCCCATTTGAAGGCCAACTATGCGACAGGAATGCGGACTGCATAGTAGGAATTTGATCGCATTCCTTATCGCATTTCTGTGTCGAGGCTCCTATTTTCTAAATTTAAAACCCGTCCCCCTATTTTATAAAACACCTGCCCTTCATTTTTAATTTCCTACCAAAAATAGAGAGAGAAGAAGAGAGTTCTTGAGAGAGAAGGTTTCAACATCATCCAATTTGATTTTCCAAAATCACTCAAGCCCGGAAATTATCGAGTTATTGTAATCTTCTTCACTCAAAGAGGTAAGTCTTCACCCTATATCCCAAATTTCTTAGATTTTGTGTAAGAATAAACACATATAGGTTGGTCCTTGAAAAATAAAAAGTGAAATCTCGCATGCATGTGAGTTAAACCCCGTAATCTAGTAAAGGGAAAAACAAGTTAGGGTAATTATTCTCGAAAGGGGGTTAGTAGTCTAAAGGGTCACATAGTGTTTGATAAAATGCTCAATTGGGTACAAGATTCCTAATTCGAAGTGAAATATGTCACATTCTGGAATAGATTGACAGTGCTAGACAGTCCTGTGAATTGTGATAGAAATAAAAACTCGAGGTATGTATGGCTAACTTTAATCTTCATAGAGTCACCTTGTTGGTGTCACACCTCCTTTTTCCACTACCCCCGGATTAATGAAAGGGTAGTAAGGGAGTTTTTCCAATTAAAGTTACATTATTCGGTTTTGGGATTATTTATTAATTTTCAAAGTCGCCACCCGAATTTTTTACGGTGCTCCGGGACACCGTTTTATCTTAAAATCCCAAACCGAGGAAATTTAAACTCTGTTTTAAGTTGTCTGCGCACCAGAAATCCGAGTAAGGAATTCTGTTAACCCGGGAGAAGGTGTTAGGCATTCCCGAGTTCCGTGGTTCTAGCACGGTCGCTTAACTATTAATATTTGGCCTAAATTATCTGATTATTTACATATCTTTGCCTGTTGTGCTTTTAGCCTCTTTCACTTTTCAACCGCTTTTAATATTTATGGACTTAGATGGTGTGCACTTGTTATTTTAAACACATTATAATTACGCCACATGAAATGCACCCGTAATTACAACATGTGATTTTTATTATAATTTTGAAGTTTAAAGACGGGGACATGAGTTGTCGCTCCCGAATGTTGGTTAGGTAGCTTCGGTATAATATTTCGAACTAAAGGTATTCATTCTACCTAGAAGATCTCCAAACGATATTCGTTGTTCTAAAAGAACATCTTATAGGCTATGGCCTCATCTAGCCCCGTTTTATCACATCAGGACATCCTAAGTCCGCTCTCCTTGTGATAGGACTACTAGTTCTGAAAAGAATTTGTTTTTAGCCCATGATGGCAAACGTGGGAATCAGAATATCCCTTGTTCGTTTAGATATATATATACTTATGAAATTCAGATATCTAAATATGTTATTTTGTTAAGTCTGATACTAATGGACAAGCTGGAATCACTCTGTTCTTTCCAGAATTTTATGACTTCTAACACAGACCCTACCCTATGCGATTTTTATTAATATTTTGACCAGTAATCCTTAACAATTCTTAACAAACTAATCTCATGCATCTAAAGTTTTAGAGTTCATGCATATGTATACATCGATTTTTTGCAAATTTATGAGATACAAGATAAACTGAAGATAATCTACTGATTCATGTTGAAACTCCACTGAATTTGAGATAACCATTTTTTTTCCAAAAAAAAGTAATCCAAAACGGGATGATTATATAGGTTTTATATACATTCTTTTGTTTAATATCATGGAAGCACAGACAAAAATGTAAGCTCGAATTTTCAGGAACGTGAATAAAACAGAAATTAAACGTACAGACCAGTCTTAAATTATATTACAATGAAAGCTAAAGAAATAGGGGAGGGGGATTACAACTTGACTGCCGCTGTACATTTTCCAGAATGAAAGAAACTAGAAATAAGACTCTAACTAATTTTGTTGACTCGAAACTCCCTAGAGGCCTAACGTTCGAGTCTTCTCTTTGTAATCTGTAGAACAACCTAATACAGTTTAGGTGATATGTAACCACCAAAACCAAACTGACCATGAAGAGGCTAGTTTTAATTCTGATATTTCGTGTGCTTAAACAACCCTGTCTGGCAGAATATTTTATGCATTTTCTCAGGGTGAATATGATCATACAAGGATCAATTCACCTCTGGACTTGTCATTTTTGTACTTGGGACTTTTAGTCCTATCAACTCCTTAACTTGATTTTTGTAGGCGTTTCANAAAGGTGAATTTCAGCCATTTATGTTGCTGTTTTGTGCACTATTGTGGGGTGAACTTGACTATCAATAAGTCAAACTCGTCTACCCTGGTGCTAATACTAACCTATCTAGAGACTTGCTTGTTGAATCTCTTTATTGACCAAAGAGACTCAATTGAAAGCATATTTTGTGCAATCTTAAGGGAAGAACCTGACCATAAAAAAGGGGCCAGACTCACTCATCCTAGTGCAACTTGTTCTATTACTCGGAACTAGGAATATTAACTGAACAGTCAACACATAACAAACAAAAATACCAATATCAAAACAATAATTCTCACACTCACAGTTATTATCATGTTAACAAAACATATATAAAACCACATTTACGTACAGAAGAAGAAACAACTTTATTTATCAAAAAAAGAGAAAATAGCTAGCTTAAGAAATGAGTAGAAGAAGAGAGTTTCAATACAGCATTTTATTAAGAACAAGAAGAGTTAATACATCCCTTTTTAAGAGTAGAACAAAGAGAAAATTGGACCAAATAAAGGTCAGATGCTAAAGAAAAATTGGAGACCAACACAGCAACTAATCAGGGAATNAGTTCAAAGAATAGCATCCTTGAAGAAAACCATATTTTTAGATATTTCTATACCTAATCTAGTGTTCTCTTAGTATAGGATTTCTACTGTGTGTGTGTATATGAAATTTGTGTGTCCAGATTTTCAATAGGGCCTCAGGTTCAGAAGAGAAGATCTTTAAAGAAAGGTTTTTCCAAAAAAAAGGATCCAGAATATGTCAAAAGAAAGTCTATTTTTAAGGAGTCCACAGATGGGATATGCTTTTGGCATACCCCTTATCCAAAAGGCTAAAAAAAATGGTCTTCTAAGTACATAGGGCAGCTGTCAACCTTATCTTTGGGACAGCTGCCCCTATTCTAGAACCTTTCTCTTTAGAAAATACCCTTTTAACCTTAGAATTTGATCTGCTAGACCGAGTTACCTAATGTAATCCTTGGAGTCCCTAAATTTACCATCGGGTAATCAAGGTTAAACTCACTCGGGTTATTATTTAACTCCAGTTACCTAAACCAAGTCAGGTTCCTTAGTTAACTAGGACTGATAAGTATTATTAGTTTGATGCTAGTTTACTTAGC
>ML343697.1:0-15970 GCA_005239505.1 Nicotiana paniculata | reverse complement strand
CCAAAGTTCATAGTCTTCTCCAATCAGGTGATCCTTCATCCTGTTCTTCCACCAGGAGTAATATTGGCCATTAAAGAGTGGTGGCCTTGCAGTTTATTGACTGTAACGACCCTTTATCAGAAACCGTTCCCTAAATAAAACTTCCCATAGCGGCTTATTGTGATTTATGACTTGCGGGGGCAGGTGGTCCAGGATTCGAAAGTGTTTAGAGTGCTACAGGAACACTTGGTTCCTTAAGGTTGGCCTTTAAGGCCAAGTTTGACTTCGGTCAACATTTTGAGTAAACGACCTCGGAATCGAGTTTCGTAGGTTCCGGTAGCTTCGTATGATGATTTCGGACCTGGGCATATGTTAGGAATGGGTTTCTGATGACCCGGGAGCGTTTCGGCGCCCAATATTGAAATAAGAAGTTCCTTAAGTTCCTATTGTGGTTTGGGACGTGTTTTTGTGTTATCGAGGTCCGAATGGAATTCTGAGATCGGGGATAGTTCCGCTATGTCATTTATGACTTGCCTGCAAAATTTGGTGTCTTTTCGAGTAGTATAGGTCGGTTCGGCGCATTGTTAGCGAAGTCATGAAACTTAAAGTTCCTAAGTTTGGTTCTAGGGGTTTTGAGGTGTGACTTTGAGTTTTAGTGTTGTTTTGAGTGTTATAAAGACTCGAGCGAGTCTGTGTTATGATTTGGGACTTGTAGGTATATTTGGACGGGGGCTCGGGTGGGCCCAAGTGCCTCCCGGACACCACACGAGGCCAAAAACCAGTTAAAATAGCTGCTAGTGCACCTGTTCCGGTGTTGATCGCAGGTGCGGTTGCCCAGTCGCAGGTGCGGGACCGCTCCTGCGGTCCCAGCCTTGCAGGTGCGACCCCCAGCGGGCAGGCCATTTCTTGCAGGTGCGGACAATGTTCCGCAGGAGCGGAGCCACAGGTGCGGGCCCAGGCTTCCTCGTCCATTTCCGCAGGTGCGAGCCTTTGCTCGCATGTGCGAGACCGCTGGGTGCGGTCCTCGAGCCGCAGGTGTGGAAACCCTGTCAGACAGTGTGTTTCTTAATACGAGATTCTTCATTATTTCCTCACTTCATCCTCCGTTAGAACACCTTGAGAGCTTAGGAAAAGGGCTCAACGACTCAACCACTGAAAGGTAAGTAGATTCTATCCTAGAGTTAGTTAATGCATGCATTCTTAGTGGAATTTAACTACTTAATTAGTGAAAATTTAGGAATTTGGGTAGTAACCTAGAGCCTTCGAGAATTTAGAAAATTACCCGTGAATTAGCTATGAAATCAAGCAAAAAATCATGTATTAATGATCCTTAGGCTATGGGTGAGTGTTTCCTTCGAAAAGTTTTGGAATCCGAGCATGCGGGCCCGGGGTTGGATTTTAGGATTTCTTCGAGAATGGAGAATTTGACTTAGTAGGAGGAGGATTTCCATACCTTGAGCATAAATTGATGAATTTGTATAACATTTGGCTAGTTTCGAGTCCTCGGGTGTAGAGTTTGGAGTTTCGGGCCGTTCTTGGTCCGGGGAGTAGATTCGACACGAGGTGAGTCTCCTTTCTAACCTTGTAAGAGGGAATTGTCCCCATAGGTGATTATAAACAATTTCATGTCCTTATTTGCTGGGGCTACGCACACATGAAGTGACGAGAGTCCGTGCATAGCTACTACTATGTTATGTTGGGTAGTTCTAGGACTCACAAACATGCTTATATGTGCCTTACATGTATTCCTAAACGTATTTTGAGTTTCTTATTATCCTTGATTTGGCATGAGAATATTAGGAAGTTGTGTTCCATGATATATTGCTTAAAGTTCTTGCCTTAAAGAATATTCTGTGTTAATTCCTTAAAAATTGAAAAATTTATGTATGTATACGGCACCGCATCACATGTATGATTCGTGAGCGGAATATCCCTACTATTATGTCAACTGCGTCGCATGTTCGATTCGCGAGCGGGGTAATAGATGCATCTATGGTTCGAGCCGTTCGACCCTCGGCAATGCACATTTATTTTTGCGACGTTTCGGCCGTACGCTTCTGGCCTATTATGTGTTGTATGACCTACTTGGAATTTGTTGTAATTGTATAAACTGGTTCATGTTAATAAGGGAATTTGATACATTATGTGCTAGTAAAATTTGACATGCAAAGGTAAACACAACTATACTTGATAATTTATATCTTTGTGATTTCTACGACTGTTATGCCTACCTAGTTCCTATTAAATCATGTTATTTAGAAATGTTGACCCTAGTAAGTATCACGTCTACCTCTCGTCACTACCTCTTCGAGGTTAGGCGGGATACTCACTGGGTACATATTTTTTTTATGTACTCATGCTGCACTTTTGTACTTAATTGTACAGGTTCTGAGGCTGGTGCATCTGGTTATCAGACCGGAGCTCGATCTTGATCTTAGTTGGACCTGACTTCACGGTGAACTGCTTCTCCTGACGATTCCCAGCAGCACCATGGATTTTTATTTTGCATATTTCCCGTCTATTTCCTTCAGACAGTGGGATTGTATATTACGTTTTGTATATTCTGTTAGTATGCCCGTAGGACTTGTGACACTAGTTCATGGCACACACGTAGTTGTTATTTTAGTTTTGCGAGTCTGTATATGTACATATTGGCTCATTCCTCTTTCTGACTGCTTTTGGTAGAAATGACTTGCTATCCAATTAATGTTTTTGAACTTTAAAAACACGTATTGGGATGTTTAACCAAGCATGGGAGGAATCCTCAGTAATTTAAGTATGGACTTGCCTAACCCCGGTGTTGGGCGCCATCACGACCTGAGTTAGTATTTTGGGTTGTGACATTGACCCTCCTAGTTTTCACGTGGTGCACTCATTTTGCTCTTTTCCAAGGTGTTAGCCTTTTCAAGGATAACCCGCTCTGATACCAATTGATGTTTTATGCATCAATACCACACAAGAAGGGGGAGAGGGTGATTTGTGTGGTGTCCAATTTTCGAGTGTTGTTGTTATAGAAGAACCTGGTTCTTCTTGGTGTTCCAACTCCTACAGTTCGCAGAAAAGTAATTGTAAAAACTAAAGAACACAACAATTTTTACGTGGAAAACACCTGGCTCAAGGTGAAAAAATCACGACCTACTTCCCAGTAGGATTTTCCCAAACTCTTCACTATGTCAACGAGCCAAATAGCATTTACAAAATAAACTCTTTTGTAAACGTAACGACTAACTCTAATCCCTTTGTGGCAAACTAGACTCTATCTATTTGCGACAAACTTCAAGTTAACTCTAACTTGAACAGTGTGTACCTATTACAATTGCTTCTTGATAAAGCTGAAAGATACAATATGTAATCACCTACTACAAACAACTAGACTCAAAAGACAACAGATGGAACTAGTTTTTCTAGCTAGTTCAAGTAGCTTTTGTGTCACATAAGGATTCTGCTTGCCAAATTGCTTTGGTAATTGTGCTTTTAGTTCTTGTTTCACTTATGTGTTTGTGCGTTATTTTTTCAGCAGGAATGCTTCAAAATTTTATAGAATCAATAGTTAAGACATTGTCGTTCAGTTCTAATACAACTCTTCCTTGGTGGAAGAGTTTGAGTTTATCTCAACTTCCTTGATCTCGATTCTGTCCTACTTGAAATCAACCTCCATCTTCTTATCAATTTGCAACCTTTTCGCTTAGGAGATAATCTCTTAGTTCACAGATAATGTTTATCTCCTGTGCATGGATGCTTCTCGTGCCAATGGGTTTGTTTGACTATGTTTGCCCTGATGGACCTGATTCAACTGAGTTGGCATTTGTCAATCTTCAAAACTATGCAATGACTTGATTCAACACCTACCATCATTGATATTTCAAAATCCATTTTTTATCAACGTGATTATTACTTAGCATCATATTTTTAAGGAAAAAGGGCCAAATATACCCCTCGACTTTCATATATTGTCTACATGTAACCTCATTTATACTATAGGACCAAATTTACCCCTACCGTTATATTATCAGGCCAAATTTACCCGACAATCGGCAAACTTTTAATAATACTCCTTGATCTGTTAAGTAATCCAAAATCTCCCAAATTCCTTTTATTTAAATCACTTGTTGTTCTTCTTGGTCCACTATTTTTAAAAATTACAATTGTTGTGAATGCTAAAGTTACTAGACTATACAAATTATTCATGATTTTTTAAATTATGAATGCACCCATTTCTCTTTTTGTAACAAATAAAATTGGTTTACAATTTTATTTATTTTTCAATCATATATATATACCGTAGAATTTAATAGGTCTATTTATTGTGTATTATATGCATCTTATCATCATGTATGTACATGTATTTACAAATGTATTTTGTCATTGCCCGGTTAGTATAAAGTTCGATCTACTAACTTAAGAGTGCACAATGTGTAGATATTTAATTAAAACAAAGTTGAATTAGACAATGTAAAGACTATGAGGAACTTCAACTTCAATACTAATACTTGCAAAGTCGACATACATTTGGTGCAACGAATTCATTAAAATTGGGATGTTGTTAATACTTTTAGAATTTAGAAAAGCTACCTAATTTTGAATTTTTCAATTTACTATACTTTGTTTATTCGGTTGTATTATTTAATATTTTTTTCTCTAATTCAGAAAGTAGGTAAATTCTAATTATTTCAAAAATAGTGGACCAAGAAGAACAATAAGTGAATAAATAAAAGGAATTTGGAAGATTTTGGATTACTTAACAAATTAAGGAGTATTTTTTAAAGTTTGTTGATTGTAGGGTAAATTTAGCCCGATAGTATAACGGTAAAGATAAATTTGATCCGATTATACAGCGGAGGTAAATATAGATATACAAAAGTAGAAGGGGTATATTTGGCTTTTCCCCTATTTTTAATTGTTTTACTTACTTGGGGCAATGTGGGTCCATAAAGACCACTTCCCAAAGCAGATGAATGTTGGTTAGGTTTGAAGTGACCTAGAAAGGGTCTTGGCCAGGTTGCAAACTGAAGTAAAATATAAAAATATTCCTTTAGTTGGTTTGGTCAGATGTTTTTGTGTGCCGTGAACTGGTCTCCAAAAATAATTAATTCCATAAATACTGCTAGTGGTAGCTAGCGATCACGTGCGCATTGGCTTACGGCTTTTTATCGATCATCCAATATTACATTAATTGGAGTCTACAGGTTACAACAAGTTGAGGGAATTAAATTAGCTGTTGCTTGTGTCTATTTGAGAAATAAATAATTGTATCCGCCGGTGCATAAAAAAAACGGAAAAAGGCAAAAAACGTCTCTATCGTTTGGTAAATGATTTACTTCAAATGATCGTCTATTTTTGGTCCAAAAATATACTCTACATTATCTTTCGGACTAAACATACCCCGCAACTAACAAAAATTTCTGTGATCCCTTTTTTAATGTGTTGGCAGCACGTAATTGAGCCACATAGCTCCCTTGTCCGGATCAAATATAATCCGTTCCAGATTTAAACCCGCCCCAATTTATTGGATCTACCTACTGAAGTTTTTCAACCTTAACCCAAGATCTTATCCCGTTCTTCTTCATTTCCATCACTTTTTCTAAATAACAAAAATTCAATGGCTAAAATTTTTTAAGCGGAGCTCCAAATTCTTGTTCCAACCAAACCCCATATCAAGGTGCATCGATTAATTCCCATGCAACACCCAATCAATTTTGAGAACGAATTTTAGCTTTGGAAGTCTTTTCAAGCGAAGCTGCAAGGGGTTCTTCAATAGTGGATTGTTTATCTCCAAGTATTTTACTCAATAAGACAATTGATATTCACAAAATAGTCTTCGAATCAACAACAAACCAGGAGAATTTCAACGAAGGGCTTTTTGAAGACCCACTTGGAGTAAAATTTTATTTTGATATGAAAATTTGTTATTTGTTGCTGGAATCAGTTGGTTAATATACTTTGAGCTTAAATACATCTATGCAAACTGATTTGAGAATGAGAACCTTGAAGAAGGAGCTGTAATTCCATTAAAACTCTTTTGAAACCTTTGTTCGAAATTGGGATTTTTTGAAATTGTAACTTATTTTGAATGTGTGTCATTAGATTTAGTTGGGGACACTAAAATGAGCTTAAATCTAAAATTTGAGAGAGTTTGGAATAGATGTGAGATCGATTTGGATGAATTTTTAAAGCAAATTCAAAGGTTGAAGAGCATGTTCAATCCAAAAAATTGGGGTGCGTCTAAATCTAGGACGGGTAGAAATCAAGCCGGATTGGGGAGCCACGTGGCCCAATTACATGCTACCAACACATTAAAAAAAGGATCACAAAAATTTCAGTTAGTCGCGGGGTATTTTTAGTCCGAAAGATAACGTCGAGTGTATTTTTAGACCAAAAGATGGACGGAACTTTGAAGTAAGTCATTTACCAAACGATAGGGATATTTTTGGGGGAAGTGCACAGTTAGCCAATAATAAAACATGTATTTACTTTTAAGCCACTATTTTAATAAACTTTTACCCGCCCGGACGAAAATACCGTTCTGCCCATAAAGTTTAGGGCCAAGTATCCTTAACTTATGATCTTGTTACTCTAAGTTCAGGACTAGCTGTCCTAATTTATGAGTTTGTAAGTCTAAGTTTAGGACTGTCTGTCCTTAACTTTTGAACTTGTAACACTAAGTTCATGACTACATATCCTTAACTTTTGAACTTGGAACTCGAAGTTCAGGATCCTTAATTTATGTGCTTGTAACTCTAAGCTAAGCACTACATGTCCTTAATTTCTGTGCTTGTAACTCTAAGTTAAGTACCAAGTGTCCTTAATTTTTGAACTTCTAACTCTAAGTTAAGGACCAAGTGTCCTTAATTTTTGAACTTCTAACTCTAAGTTCAGGACCAAGTCTCTTTAACATATGAGCTTGTTACTGTAAATTCAGGACTAGCTGTCCTTAATTTATGAGCTTGTAAGTCTAAGTTAAGGACTACCCGTCCTTAGTTTTTGAGCTTATAACTCTAAGTTTAGGACTGCCTGTCCTTAACTTTTGAACTTGTAACTCTAAGTTCAAGACTACATATCCTTATTTTTTGAATTTGAAACTCTAAGTTCAGGTCTACATGTGAATTAAGTATAAGTTCTACTGCCTGATATTTCTACAGAGTTATTTTCATTATTAGTTCTACTGCCTGATATTTCTTGCTCTGGTTCAAAGGACAATATTGTTTCCAAGTGAGTGACATGTGCTTTAACTTGAATCTAAGGCAAAATTCCAAGTGTGTATTTTGTTGGTGCAGAAAGGAGAGTATGAAAAGAAGAGTGAAACTTTAAAGAATGCTTACTGCAGCGAGTGAAGTAATAGAGTTTGAGTTGAGTTTGTTGAAGGGATTTTAAGGTGATGCAGGAGGTGGAGGCCATGTGTGGTCGTTACTGAATTCAGGAGAAAAGGGAGACGGAGAAATTGGCAAAGAAGAGAACATGGACAGAAAAGAGATAGAAGAAAGGATAACACCGTCTTTTCATATTAATTTTAATAGACTAGTGACAATTATTGCTCTACATTAAAAATACTGGATAAAAAATAAATACCACTTTAAAAAATAGCTACCCGTCTATTTTTTACGATATTTTTAGCCCTTTACCAAAAAAAAAAAAAAAAAAGGACGTCAACTGCATTGGAATAAAGCTTTTTTTAGAAAAAGAACTACATTGTGTTAATTTGAGAGTTGGTTGAACTACAGAGCGTGTGTGTACACACACACACGTTCGAGCACCCTCTATACCTTACTATTCTTTGCCTCAAAGCTAGGAATTGCCAATAGGACAAGCATTTGAGTCTCAGTTTTATCTGCAACAGACGTGTAATCGTATAGCTTGGTCAAAAATAGGATAAAGTTACTAATAGTCTACAGAATACCTGTTAATGTCGAGGCGATACAGAGATGGAGCCACAATTTGAAGTTTATAGGTTCCGAACCAGCCGCCGAACTATAACTCATTTAGTCGCTGAATTCACAGTTAAATATTTATATATATTTAGTAAATTTTTTAATAAAAAATAGGGTCTAAACAAAAATTACTGAATTCGTCCGAACCATTAATCATACACTACCTCCGCCCTGATGCATGCACCCTTTTCTTCACCTTTTAATCTGATCATATATAATTTTCCTTAATCTTTTTTCCTGCGGCATTTTAGCTGAAACAGGAAGAGATATTGTAAGATATTGCAATAACTTATGCTAGCTTCCAGTTGCTTGTTCATTTAGGTTTTATATAGAAGTTTGATTTAAATTATATACATTTGGAAGTGTAAAAGTTATTTTGCATTATTAGTGCAGTTTAACATGCTATAGCATGTTATTACTCTATTTTTATGTTATCATATCATATACTTATTATAGTATCTTTGCATCCGTACCCATNACTTCAGCCCATTATGCTGAAGTTCTGTCTTTGTAACTGGGGAACTTCAGCCCCGTATGCTGAAGTTTTGTCTTTATAACTGGCGAACTTCAGCTTAACTAGTGAACTTCAGCTCAGCGAGGGGAAGGGAGCTGAAGTTATTTAAAAAGTGGGTACAAGTTAAAAAAATTTTAAAAAGCGGGTATAGGTTAAATGGGGCGATTTATTGCAAGTCAATTTAACGTAATGGTGAAAATAATTATTCATTGTGCATAGAACTTTATGTTAGCTTCAAGGTTTCACGTATTAATTTTGATGGTAACAAATCAACACAATTATTAATCAAAGAACATTTACTTGTGGTAATCTTATTATTATACAGATTTATTCAAGAAAGAAGATGCTGGTAAAGATCTAAACAACTATGGGAAAGAGAATATCATAAGAAGAATTTTCGGAAATTATGGATGAAAAGTTTTTCAACATCTTGAAAGGAAAATTGCTAGAATCATGGAGAAGATCTATTATTTTGTGGAAGAAAAATACTACATGGAAAAGATACTACAAGACCAAGGAAGAATATATTTTCTATGTATAGAAAATATATGGATATAGTACAATCTATATTATGGAAAGAGATTATTTTCCAAGATCAAGAAAGGAATATTCTCAATATAATAGGAGAAGAATATATTTTCTATGGAAAGAAAATATCTATATTATGGAAGATTATTTTTCAAGATCAAGAAAGAAATATTTCCAACAGGAGTTCAAAGATGCTACTATTATTTATGGGGAAATATTTTTACTACATTATCTTTTTGGCATGGAAAGAGAATAATGTATGGAAATAAGTTTGAGTTGCATATAAAGAATGGCTATTGCTCTTATGGAAATTCATGAATATTGAATCAAGACTATGGAAGGTTGAAGAACGATACACGTGGAGATGCAACAGAAATTAATTATGAAATGCAAAGTTTTCTAAAGAAGATCAACCAAGATATAACATCCAAATAAAGAGAAAATACTCTACTACCATAAAAGGAAAAGAATCCTCTACACAAGGATTCTCATGGTGATACTCAATGAAGATTTTACATATTCAAGAAAGGAAAGTGGAGACAATTAAGATCTGTCCAAATACAAAAAGTTAAACAAGAAAAGGAAATTAATGTTGCAAAGATGCCTATGGTATATCCATCTTCAAAGGAGTGTCAAGTCAACATACTATCCATATTCATACAAGTGAGCTGCAAATTATGGAAACAAACAAAGGAGCAACGGTCGAATTTCCTTGGGTAATGCAATAGCCATAACAAGTTGAAAAGGCTATAAATATACAAGCTCTATGAAGGAAGAAAGCACACAACCTTTTATACAATTGTCTATCCAACTACAAGTTCTTTATTCTACTATTAACAAGGATTGTAATTCACTTTTAGATTTACCGTGTACACAAAAGAGAGAAGAGAGACAGAAAAATATTGGAGAGGCAGTGTGGGGTTGTGTCATTGTTCGTTTCTTTGGCGAGCGAGTGAAAACCAACCCTTGTTCGTTATTGGTGAGCGAGTGAAAACCAATCATGTAAAAGTTGGTGGTGAACGTCGAAAATCACACAAATTGTACTTAACCCAAATAACAAAAAGCTCAAGAGATAACATCCTTGCAACCCAAGGAGACTAGATTAGGATACCACATTGGTTCCGAACCAGTATAAAATTCCTAGTGTCATTTATTTTACTGCTCTCATATTTTATTATACACCTTTACTGTTTGTTGTGAGTAGTACCTATTTAAATTGAAGTACTAACAATTTTGGTGCAGGTTGTCTCCGTATAAGTCGACTAGATCATAAGAGTAATCTTTTAGAAATTTAAAAAGGCTACAATTCAACCCCTCTTATACTTTCACTTTAGATTTTTAATCGATTACCTGTAAATTTGACTTCTAATAGTGATTTTAAAGACTTGGCGAAGTACTTTTGGGTCTTACTGCAATAGTAGACACACAAAACGCTAATTTGAATTATAGCCATTATATTAACCATGGGCTAGCTTTTAATTTGTGTTGGCGGGGGAAGTGCCTCCATCTATGTTTACCCTAAAAATTGAGATATTGTAGTTTTAAGGATACGTGATTTAATTCAATACCAATTGATAAATAATGAGTTAAATAGATAAATTGAACAGTAAAATAAATCAAACCAGTATTTTAGCAATGCTTCGACCTCGATTCGAGATGGTCTCGAGGTTGTATAATAAGAACAATAAGAAATGGAACAAACAATAATGAACAGTAAGTGAAATAAAGAGCAGCATATGTGTATATTCTTTTCAGTGAATAATGATGGTTACAAATGAATGAGATTCCTCCTTAATAATAGAAGAATCCTAAATAAGGTACAATTCTAATAACGGAAATAAATCCCATGATTGGTATCAATAACCGCTTTGATTTGATCTGCCCCGGGATCTCCGCCGTGATCTTCGACCGATTACTGATATCTCGCCATTCCGTTATTACGCCTTACTCGAGGTTAGTCATTCGTGGTCTCGATTATTACTGGCCTCGATCTCAACGAGCACTTTGATCTCCAGGCTCGATGTTCTATCTTCGAGCTCGAGCCTGATCTATTACGAGCTTATCCTCGAGGCAACTCTCATGCCTATGAAATCGGACATTCCCGATTTCGACCATAAGAAAGATAGTCCCCGCGTTTATTAGAGTAAAATGATAAGAAATGATTTGAGCCTCGATTTTCTGAAACCTCGATCATGACATCATCTTCATGATGTAAGCGATGGACGTGACCGAAACGTCCCCTCGATTCAGTTCCCCGAATTATTAATGCCTGGCAGTGGGTGATCGGCCACTAGCGCCACCGAACTGTCGCCGCGAATCTATAAATACATGCTCCTTTGTTGAATCAAACTTTACTTTTGCTTTAATCAAACTTCTAAACCTTCTAACTTTCTTCATCTCCTCTCTTTCGCCGCCTGTTGAGCCACCCTTGTTAGCATCGAAATCACCTAGTTTCATCTTCCTTTCTCCCTTCCTTACCTGAATCAATGGCGAAAACCTCAAAAATCGTATCACAAATGAAGAAAGCTTTCTCCTCTTCTTCCTGGTTGGCCGGTGACAAAACACTGATGGAACCCTTCCTCATGAGTACGTTCCAGGCCCGTGCATTTTAAAATCCTATTTTAAGATCGATAACCCTTCATCGGTCCCAGGCCGATGTGAACATGTGTCGAGGTACACGTGTTCCATAACGATGAGCCACCTTGAAGCCATGAAGAGGGATTGCAACTGGGTCCCGAGGTCGTGGTACAAATCCCTGCTCCTGAAGAGAGCATTACTACTGTGATCGTCGATTTCTGCAAAAGATATCAGGTCACTCTCGGCCAAGTTCACCCCTCGTTCTGGCACATTGTGATCATGATGTGCTTCTTCTCCAGCAAGGCCGAGGGGCTGGAGTTCACCCTTAGCCACCTCATGCGGTTGCACCGGCCTCGACTCTACCGAGGACTGATCAAGCTCCAACGCCGAGTAACGAAGGCCTTGTTCTCGAGCATCGACGAGGAAAAGGATCGGGGTTGGATGAGCCAGTTAATTTGGGTTTCTTTAATCAGTAGAGGTTATACAAATTAGAAGCTAGTAAAGTAGTACTTAGGATAACCAGATTAGAATTTGTTGTATTTAGGACGATAATCATGATTTGATTTTGGTGGCATCCTTCCTTCTTAGTTAGACAGATCTACTTTATACTATTGAATTGTGTTAAATAAGATAGGCACATTGAATAATCTTTATGGTGCTGGGCTAGAAAAAGTAAATAGTGAATTCAATCGGTTATTTGCGTAAAGATTCCTTTAATTTTCTGATTGGGTCGCTCAAAGCAAAGGAGGTTTCTTTTTCGGCCATGGGAGAAGGTGATGAGAGAGCAAAATAAGATTAAATTTACCCACACAGGCTGCACTAACACTGCATTATTCATTTTAAGTCTTCATTCTTATGTATTTGATTTATCAATCTTTGTCTTAAGAAAATTACATAACTTGAAACTAGATAAAAAGTAGTACTATACAACTTTTTATAATTAAAGTATTTAAGATAATTGGAAAGTTGTGGTCAAAGAAAAAAAAATGTTTGATTCAGGCAAGCCCTTCTCATATTATTCTTTATTTATTGCCAAAGAAAAAAGTGTAAGCAGAATCATCTAAAAACATATGTGGTAGTATTGTCCTGGCCGGCTTTCCGGCCATGCCCCATGATCTCTTGGACTCGCTCCATGACGTCTTGGCAAGCCTCCAATACCTAGCGCTATGGACTATTACGTGGTTTTGATCGCACCAAGTGACAAGCGCGCATGTGTCTCGCCCCACTGATAGCCCTTTCCAGCGCCTAGCCGCAGGCAGATACCAACAGCACCGCGCGTGCAGACTCTGATGCTAAAGATAAGAACCTGCTTCTGCTTTGTAGGAATCTAAGTCATTTTTATTGTAAATATAGAGTAGTTTTACTTCGTGTATTTCCATTATGTCTCTCTAGCTTAGTTATGTCAAGTCCAATAACTTTGGGTTTTTTTAAGTACTATTAAGGAGATCAAGCAATCAAACTTTCTAGCAAGCAAACAATTATTTGTACCGGTGTCTCTTTCCCTCGACACCGTGTTGCTTTTCTGTAATAGTTTTCATTAATGCAATCAAGCTTTCTTTCATTCTCAATTCTTTTTTTTTGTTCTCTCAGTTGCTCTTCACATTAATTTTCCCGTACGGCACTGACAATCTCGTCTACCGTACGGAGGAGACCCCAGTTGACAGATAGTAACTACACAGACATCGGTTGCTTAGCCTTACGTCGTCCTTCCAAAAAATCTTAAGAAGTATCGCGTAACAGTACTTATGATTTTGTATTAATTTGGGTTTTCTTTTTTTGTGAGCACAGAGGTTATGCCAATTAGGAGCTAGAAAGGTAGTATTATTCGAGTTAGGACCCATTGGTTCTATTCCATCGGTCACAAGGTTGGACCCCAACGTATTGAAGATTATAACGAGCTTGCCCGCAGTAATGTTCCACAACCAGCTAAGGAACATGCTCAAAAATCTCAAAGTCAGGCTCTACATTTATATTCTTGGCCAGGCTCATTTTCTTGGCTATGATGCCATCTCAAAAATCCTTCTACTTATGGTACGCAGAGAAGGATTTATAAGCAGCGAAAACAATTTTAGTATTAAAATCACATGTAATCTAGACAATTAGTATAAACGGAATTTTATGGGTTACCTCTTGAAGCGTGAACACGACTCTTTAGTCATGTGAGCCTTCAGTTTTACATCGTCTCGTTGATATCTCCATCACCCACACGATTACGATCTCTGAACGTTCTACGGTCTTCTACTATATTACCCAAATAATATCCGAAAATAGTAAATTCGTGTGGGCGAAATTTTCTAGGAAAAGGGGCTGAAAATTTCGGACACCGTTATTCTTCTTCCTCTAGGTGGAAAACCTTATGTATTTATAGCACAAGTTTTAAGGGTTAAAATCCTTTTCCAATACCTGTTGGATTTTCTTTTCTACCAGAAAAAGGATTCCTTTATTTCCTATTATTTAGGCACAGCAGAGACCACATAATTTAGTTAACAAGGCTTCCAATTATAGAATTAATTTATAATTTTCGAAATTAATATCCACCATAATTAATTACGAATTATTTCACTAAAAATTTATAATTGCACTCCTTATTCAATTTCAAAATTCATCCATTAAATATTATTTAACTCTTCATGTTAAGATTCAGATACTAATCAATTAAATTAAATTACTGACGATTTAATTTATTGATTATTTTCTTTAGACTTTCGCTTAACTTTTTTCATGTGCCGGATACAAAATTCATCTGCCGGATTTACACATGAAAACTTATAAACTTTCATAAAGGTGTATCATCAATCTCTGAACCTAAACATGGTTTCCATCAACTAACTATTACTTCGACAATGTACATTATTATTGTCCAATTTATCAGGCATATTGACATATGAAAGAATCTCGTCTTTTAATAAATCAAAACAACAATAATATACACAGCTAATAATAATTATATCAAGATTAAGAGTATAAGTACATTTAATGGTTATAGAGTTTATTTTATTAAGTCAGTATAAAATACTTATCTCTACTTGGTCCGTTCAATACATAACAAATGTACTAGCACAAGAAGTTGGAATTAAACCATTCTCATAATCAAGATAAATTATATTTAATCTTGTGCTACAATCATTCCTGGTGGTTTCTCCAATTATACTTATAAGAACAGATGATTTAATCTTTCGTGTATAAGCTAAACTCTATACACTAAATCATCTACTATATAAGCTAAGGACGTAGACTAATATATGATCTATTTAAAACTTTATTAAAATTGAATGAACAATTATATCATAGTAAATACTATAACCATGCATCTATAGCTTTCTCAAGCATTCTTTTACATGATAATTAAAAGTCTTCACCAAATGAGGTTTTGTTAAAGAATCTTGCCAAGTTATTTCTAATGCAATATTTGTCCAGTAGTGCTTTGTCGTTACTATCTAGTTTAGTATTAAACTCTGCAGGGATCGTGTTACCAAAACTATCCCAAGATTTTATACCGAACTATGATTTTGCTTAGTATTCTCCCACTACGACAAAGTACTACTAATATTACCTGCTTTACCTTACAGTATTGAAATATTAGCTACTTCTTACTTTAGTGTTCATTGTTCAAACATCACCCCCACTCGAAAAAGGTATATTTTGTCTATTAACGTCCTCCCACTACTTAAAATACAATGGAACGTCAATTCCGACGTGTGAATTTTGATGTTCTTGAACATCTAGTTATTTCTTTGCCTAGTTCCTGTAAAAATAATTTACTTCTAGGAACATGGTTTATTGAACAGTCCATATCTAGAAAAATGCATTTGTTTTAACAATTGTCTTATTTTCTTTAGGACAATAAAATAAACCTCCATTCATTTTCGTGAATACTCAACAAACATGCATCTATCCATTCTTAGTTTCAACTTACATATCTGCTTTCCCTTTCAGCATATGCGCTAGCCAATCCTATATATGAATAAGCTATAGGCTGAGCTTACATTCAGTCCACAGTTTTATAGATGTCACAGGTACTAACTTAGAAGAAACTAAATTCAGAATGTAATTTGCAGTTTCTAGGAAATATTCCAAAAGCGAATAAGGCAAATCTGAATAACACATCATTAATCTATCCATGTCCAAAAGACTTATTTCTTCTTTATATCACACCACTCTATTATGGAGTTTACAGTGTAGACAATTGAGATGTAGTCCCTTATTCTGATTAAGTAACAAAAAAACTCTTTAGAGAGGTGCTCGCCACTACAATCAAATTGCAGTAACTTAATATATTTCCTTGGTGCTTCTCTGTTTCAAGTCTTAAAACCTTTAATTATTTAAATCATTAATACTTACGGTGCATCAAATAAATATATTAATATTTTGAGTAATCATTTAGGAACGTCACAAAATACTCAAAACTATCTCTTACGAGTATGTTCATTTAACCATACAAATCAGA
>MDKI01034501.1:0-47637 GCA_005239505.1 Nicotiana paniculata | reverse complement strand
TAAAGCTCATAAAATGCGAGGGATATAATGCTTAAAATCACGAATTTTAGCCACACATCACTTGCCTAAGTGTGTTGGATAGTGATCCCCTCCTATGGCAAAAAAGACTTGGTCACGCAAGTCTAAATCAGCTAAAAAACTAGTCTCAAAGACTTAGTGGTAGGGCTTCCTAACATTAAGTTCAAGGAAGACAAAGTTTGTAAGGCATGTGCAAGGTGGAAGCAGGTAAGATCTTCTTTCAAAAGTAAGAAAATGATCAGTACCACCAGGACAGTGGAACTGGTTCATATGGACCTATGTGGTCCTATGAGAACTCTGAGCAGAGGTGGTAAGAAATATGTAATGGTGCTAGTTGATGACTATTCAAGGTTCACTTGGACCTTATTTCTGACATCTAAGGATGAAGGATTTGATATGTTCACCTCATTTGTTAAGAAAACTCAAAATCAGTAAGGAAATCAACTAGCATCAATAAGATCTGATCATGGTACTGAATTTGAGAATGTAAAGTTTGCTGAGTTCTATGATGAACATGGTATCAATCACAACTTTTCTGCCCCTAGAACTCCACAACCAAAATGGGGTTGTTGAAAGAAGGAATATAACTCTTGAAGACATGGCAAGAACAATGCTTCTTTCTAGCAAAATACCCCATAGCTTCTGGGCAGAAGCAATAAACATTGGATGCTACATAATAAATAGATGCATGACCAGGCCTATGGTAGAGAAAACTCCTTATGAATTACTTAAAGGGAGAAAGCCAAACATATCCCACCTTAGGGCTTTCGGATGCAAGTGCTTTGTGCACAATAATGGCAAAGATTCCCTAGGAAAATTTGATCCCAGAAGTGATGAGGGAGTATTCTTGGGATATGCATCACATAGCAAGGCTTATAAAGTGTATAATAAAAGAACTATGTGTGTACAAGAGAGTGTACATGTTGTCTTTGATGAAACTAACACTCTTGCTGAGAGACAGGAACCAGAAGATGAGGATCTTGGACTGGTGAGAAGCAGTGAAAACATTGAAGCAAATATGGAAGATAGAACACGTGATGGACCAGGTCCAACTACTCCAAACAACATGATAGGGGGAACTCAACATGTGAACCTTGGCCCTGATCCTGTTCCACAAAAACAAGACATCATGGAACTATCTAAAAGTGAACAGTTGGTTCTCACACCACACAGATATCAGAGTTCCTCTTGAGAACATCATAACAAATCTGACATCTGGAATCAAAACAAGATCCTCTTTGAAAAATATGTGTGTGTTTGATGCCTTTTTATCCTTGATTGAACCAAATAACATTGGTGAATCCCTACAAGATGCTGACTGGGTAAATGCCATGAAAGAAGAGCTGAATCAATTTGAAAGAAGTGAAGTATGGCACCTTGTACCCAGACCACTAGACAGATCAGTAATTGGCACAAAGTGGGTATTCAGGAAGAAGCTCGATGAGGATGGAACTATTACAAGAAACAAGGCTAGACTGGTTGTTCAATGATACAGTCAAGAAGAGGGAATTGAATATGATGTGACCTTTGCCCCTGTGGCAGGAGTGGAGGCAATCAGACTTCTTATAGCATTTTCTGCACACATGGAATTCACTCTCCATCATATTGATGTTAAGAGTGCCTTCCTCAATGGATATCTGAAGGAAGATGTATTTGTCAAATAACCTCTAGGTTTTGAAAGCAAGGCATCACCAGACCATGTATAGAAACTTGACAAGGCTCTTTATGGTCACAAACAAGCACCAAGAGCATGATATGAACGTCTATCAAAATTCCTACTAGAACATGGATACAAATAAGGTAAAATTGGCAGCACCTTGTTCTTAAAGGAAAAGGGTAAAGAACTGATGGTTGTGAAAATATATGTGGATGATCATATTTGGGGCGAGTTCTGAAAAATTAAGGAATTTGCTATACTTATAGGGAGTGAGTTTGAGATGAGTATGATGGGTGAGCTAAACTTCTTCTTAGGCTTGCAAATCAAGCAAAACTCAAATGGAACAATGATCCATCAACAAAAGTATGTGAAAGAATTGCTCAAGAAATTTAAAATGGAAGACTCAAAGGAAATACACAACCCCATAGCCACAGCTATAAAAGTAGACGTGGATGAACCTGATTCATCCGTTGATCAGAAGCTATAAAAAGGGATGATTGGGTCCCTATTATATCTCACTGCCAACAGACCTGGTATTGTGTTCAGTGTAGGACTGTGTTCTAGGTTTCAGGCAAATCCAAAAGAAGTCCCATCTAACTGCAGTTAGAGAATTTTGAGATATCTTAAAGGCACCACTGATTTGCGCCTTTGGTATCCTAAAGGTAGTAATTTCGACCTTGTAGGATATGCTGGTGTTGATTATGCAGGTTTCCTGGTTGACAGGAAAAGTACTTCAGGCATGGCTCACTTTTTGGGCTCCTGCCTTGTGTCTTGGGCCACCAAGAAACAAAATTCAGTAGCCTTGTCTACTAATGAGGCTGAATATGTGGCTGCAACCTCATGATGTGCTCAGTTGCTATGGATCAAGCAACAACTCATGGACTTTGGTATAGAGGTTGGATGCATTCTTATTTTCTGTGACAACACTAGTGCAATTAGTATGACGAATAACCCGGTTCATCATAAAAGAACTAAGCACATAGATGTTAGCCACCATTTCCTAAGGGATAACTATTAAAAAGGAATGATCTCAATCAAATATTGTGCTACTGACCAACAAATTGCAGATATCTTTACTAAGGAACTAAGCAGGGAGCATTTTGAGAGAAACCGGCTTGAATTAGGGATGATTAAGATCACCTAATTAAAAAATGAAAATGAAAAAAAAAATTGGCTAGAAAAGTCTGAAGCGGGTGTAAATAGTCAGATTAACAATTGCTCAGTCTCATACTGTAAAAAATATACTCTTATGCCATGTTTTCATATGACTCACTGATCACAAATGAAATCTTTCCTATCTTTGCAAATTGAGGCTTGATCAAGAGGATTCTGAAATGATGAACCTGGTTTATCGTGCTGGTTCATATGAAAGGCGAGGTATGTGTTCTACACTCTGCCCACTTTGAAATACTAATAATTAAATCATGAGCAGAACTCTGCCCAAACTCAAAATCTTTTCAAAGCCTATCCATTTGACTTTGAACCAGTTCTGTTTCAACAAGAATCCTCACTAAATTAAAATACCTAGATTATAGGGAAGCCTTAATCGTATATTCAAAACTAAAATTTCATTCAAGCCATCCCCTCCCTTACAAGACCATTCCTAAATTTCCGATGATTCTTTCAAGTCGGCGACTGAGGGGGAAGAAATTGGGTCTTTCGATTCTGCACAGGTAACTTCTGTATCATAACCTTCTTTTGAGGTCATTTCTGAGGTCGCTGAAAACTTAAAAAATATGTTCATACTGGTTGGGTCTGTGGTATATGTGGAAATGCCTGAGACAAGAAGGAGAGGAGGTAAAAATAAAATAGAAAAGAAAATGAGAGTGAGGGAGTACGGAGTAATGAGAAAGGGAAAGGGGAAGGAAGTGATTGATTCTTCACCCATATCTGAATCTCTTAGAATGGCTATTTGTGGAGCTGATCCAGAAAAGGAGGAAGAAAGTAGCAAGAACGCAGGGGGAAGTGAATCAGGAGAAACCGCTGAAGGGTTAGTAAATTTAGGAAAGCACACAGATGAGCCTGGTTTATCTACTGAGGAAACCGTGGCGTATCTGATGAAAATGTTAGGCGATAATTACAATCCAAAGAAGAAAAGAACTCTTAAAGCTCAAACGTCTAGAACAACAAGAGAAATTAAGAAAAGAAAAGTTGCTCCTTCTGAGGATTCTAATATTTCTCTTCCAAGAGGAAGAACTACAAAGAGCAAGGTAAAGCAAAGTGAGGATGATTTGAAGAGAGCTTTAGAAGAGTGTAAGAATAAAAGAGTGGAAAAAGGGAAAGAAAAGGTTGGTGAGCCTATTGAGGCTGTTGAAGTGGATGAGATGGGCATGGTCCATCAAAGTGAAAAAGTGATAGAGGTAGAGGTTCAGACCCCTAAGCTCAAGAAAGCTAAGACTTCCTCAAAGAAGTGTCATATGTTTCTAAGTCTGTTGAACGATCCATCTTGGCTAAATGAACCAGGTCTGCAGTTTTTCCAAGCCATAATTTCCTAGCCTGCCTAGAACTTTCAGTGATCCAGATTAAGAATTTTTGTTTGTTGCTCATGCTTTAAATTTTTTTGTTTTATTTTGTGGATTGTGGCAGAATCCTATTCGCTCTATCAATGAAATCTGATGCTTTTTTCTCTGACTCAGTGTCTCTATTTTTTGATAGTTTGAATTCTTAGTTGATTATTGATGATTAATCCATGATTGCATATGCAGTTGCCCAAATGGCCATGAGTATGTGTTAAAAATCTGGGATGCACACAATTTTTTTTTGAAATGTTTTGATGATGCCAAAAGGGGGAAGATATGTGCTTTTTGAAAATTTCAAAAATTTGTGATATTTATAACCTAATGAACCTGGTCTCGCCATGATAAATTCTTAAAATCAGACAAAGTGTTTGAAGTTTATACAAGGTTGAGCACAAAGTTTGTCATCATCAAAAAGGGGGAATTTGTTGACCCGAGTCACTGCATGGTTTTGAAGTTTGACAAATGCCTACCCAGTTGAACCCGGTCTATCAGGGCAAACATACTCGAATGAACCAATTGGCACAAGAACCGTACATGCACAGGAGATAAACATGATATGTTAATTATCCATGAACTAATAGGTTGTCTCCTAATGTGAAAAGTTTGCAAATTTATAAGAGGTTAGAGTCCGAGTTCAACAAGGACAGAAACAAAGGAAGGAAGTTGAGATAAACACAAACTCTTCCACCAAGGAAGAGTTGCATTAGAACTAAACAAGAACATCTAAACTTCTGGCGCTATATAATGCTGAAGTATTCCTACTGAAGAATTGATCGCACAAAGACAGAATGAAGCAAGAATTGAAAGCAAAATTACTAGAGAAATTTTGCAAGCCGAATCCTTGTGCGACACAAAGGCTAATGACTATCTAGAAGAACCAGTTCCATCTGTTTGTCTTTCGGGTCTAGTTGGTTGTAGTAGATGATTTAATATTGTATCTTTAAGCTTTATTAGAAGCAATTGTAATAGGTACACACTGTTCAAGTTAGAGTTAATTTGAAGCTTGTCGCAATTAGCTAGAGTCTAGTTTGCTACAAAGGGATTAGAGTTAATCCTTAGGTTTACAAAAGTGTTTATTTTGTAAATGTTGTTTGGCTCATTGTTGTAGTGAAGAGTTTGGGAAAATCCCACTGAGGAGTAGGTCGTGGTTTTTTCACCTTTTGAGCCAGGTGTTTTCCACGTAAAAATCTCTGCGTTTTTACTTTACTTCATTTATTATTCCTCACCGGTAAAATTTGGAGCACCAACAAGAACTAGGTTCTTCTATTGAGACAACACTCAAAAATTAGACACCACACAAATCACTCTTGTGTGGTATTAAAGTATAAAAAATCACCGTATCGTTCATAAAGGAAGTCGAAGGATATATAGGAATTCTTCAGACAAACCAAGTCGTCATTCCTTTTTAACCCCATCATTTTCAGAAAACCCTCTGGGAGTGCGATTGTTCGGCACCAATAAACCTGGACTTTCCCAAGGTAATCCAGCGAATCCCCCTATTTCCTCCAAAAGAGGGGCCATTTATATGTTGCCAAAATAGAACACGGCCCTTTCTCCGAACCAGAACATAGTGGCAGCTTCAATCAACATGTCGTTTGGTTGGATATCTAATTAGGAAGGTAGGTTTCCAAGGACTCTTTTCGCATGGTTTTTATTGCTTGACGAAAGGTCTTCCCACCAATCTAGCAACAATAGTGGTATGTTACGGAACATGCCGAACCTGGGGAACCCTCTAGATTTGACTATTTATACATTAATGATTAGCATATTGGCACTTATTTCTCCAAATTAATGCACAGATCGTGGTTGCGTCCGTTGGAATTACGGAAACCATGGTGGGCTTTCGACAAGGCTTTTCTTAAAGGGTTATTATGTGGACAACATATTAACCCAAGATAGGTTTGACCATGATGCCTGTACAGTTATAATCAGAGTAAGGTTTTTATAAAGTTCTAGACTAGTACCCTCAAGCGGACAACTCGAGGGGGAAAGACATGGAACTGTCGACTGCACCTTGATCGACTAGTTTTACCGCAAATAGGCCTTTTCGAATTCAAAAGGTTATATAGGAAGAGCGCAAACACTCATCAAGTGTTGCTAAGGTACTAATTATGCACGAGTGGAATATGATGTTGAGCATGATTTATGCAACAGAAAATAGCACGTTGTCATGTATTTGCACGATGAAAAAAATGATAAATGCGGTATTTAATAATTGTAATGGCATTTAAGAAAGAAAACAAGGAGATGAGTCAGTTTCCATAGTAAAGAGTAATAAAACGAGAAAGAGAAACCGTAAATGACTGAAGATAGGAAAATAAATTCACATAAAGTGGGAAGAGGAAGGGGTATGCAAGTATTGACGGAATAATAAACGCATGCTAGTATTCAGGTGCTAGGGCTGACTGAGAGTTGATTTAGTGTACCAGAGATTCGGAGGTTAGCAAGGTAGCTGCACGCATCCGCAACCTTTCCCTTCTCTTTCTTATTATTATAAAGTTTATTTTGCAGACTTGTATACTTTCTTTAGATGCTCATGACTAGTGACTCCGGGATCTTGGGGTTGTATTTAACATTCGGCGTGGCTTTATCTGTTTTAAAAATGATTAAACGAAACCTTTATGGATTATCAGTTGAGTAATGATATAAGTGAAAGATTCTTTATGTTTTAAGTGTTAATTGTGCTGGCCTAGTTCCACGATAGGCGTCATCACGACTAGTTTAGATTTGGGTCGTGACAAATTAGTATCAGAGCACTAGGTTGCATAGGACTCACCAGTCATGAGCAGGTTTAGTAGAGTCTTGCGGATCGATACAGAGACGTTTGTACTTATCTTCGAGAGGCTGCAACACCCTTAGGAAAAATCTCACATTCTTGAATTCTTGTCGTGCGAATCCATTTATTCAGCCAAAAGTGTAACTCTTTGAATTCCTTTGTATACGGATGCGCACGTGTGTGCTCGGTATAAAATGCGCATCGACAACTTGTGATTCCCATGTATGAGTTGCGAGATTAATTTTTGCAAGTTGATAATGGGACATTCTGGAGGACTTGAGGCCATGTTTTGTCTGTGGCTCGAGTGCTGAGATTTCGATTGTGTGAGCACGTGCATTTTTGGACTTGTATGTCCGTTCTATCCCTACTGGTGGGATTTTGTGACTGGATGACTATATGGTGAGTGTGATTTGATGGTGAGATGTGTTTCGATTGTTTGATTATGATAAAAAGAATTGACCAGAGATGTGGCAAGAACTCTGGGGTGTTTGACTTCTATCTTGAGTTGGCATATGGCCTCAAGTTGTGAGTGTATTGGAGGACCTCTCATGAACTATAGTTGCTGAGGGAAGTGGATCTTCCTGTTGTGCTATGAGTTTTTGTTGATGTCTTCTGGGCTGACCCATGCCCCAGCAGCGTTCCTGCATTTGATGAATATCATATCTCAGCCGTATTTGGATTTCCTTTGATATTGTGTTCATTGATAACATCCTACTCTCATAGCCAGGAGGGGTATGCTCAGCATTTGAGAGTTGTAATGCAGATTGAGAGAGGAGAAACTCGATGCAAAGTCCTCCAAGTGTGAATTTTGGCTCAGTTCAGTATCTTTCTAGGGGCACGTGGTGTCTAATGAAGGTATCCAGGTGGTCATACGAGTGTGGATAGAGCTTCCAGAAGCTCAAGATTTCTTTGACCACGGCTCCAGTGTTAGTTCTGCCATCAACTTCAGGTTCTTATATTGCGTGTTGTGATTCCTCGAGGGTAGGCGTTAGTTGTGTTTAGATGCAGAAGGATAGATTGATTGCGTTATAGCTATGATTTTTGGAAGGGTATAGAGAGAGATCGGTTTGAGGCTAAGCAGTCGGAGCTATTTCCCGCGGGGTGTCCTGAGGTTGTGTGATCCTTATGTTATTTTGTAGCAAGTCCTCTTTTACTACTAATTGATATATGTTGCAATTTGAGTTTAGATCATTTGTGGGAGTTGGCACATCTATTACAATGGTGAATGCGAGGTTTGCAGATGATTTGAGACATTAGATAGTTGGTGTTATATGAGCTTATGAAGGATTTAGTTAAATCTCACTGTGGTATTGTGGAGGTGTTAGCGTATGTGCATAGTGAGTTATTGGTTGCCTTGATCTATGGGTTTGAGCCAAGTATGGGAGTCTGCTGTTGATAAGTTGATTGAGCGGCTATGTGTCATATCAGTTTTAGTTTGAGGTATACTAGCAAATCAGTTGTGGCTTATAGGGGTTGAGATTAGGGAAGACTCGAGTAATGGAAATTTTTGATACATGTTATAATGTACTCTATGGGTTAATGGATTTTATTGAATGATTGAGTTGTAATTGTAAAAGGTGTAGTGTGTGCAATATAGGAATTTGCTTGTTGCTTCGAGTGTGTGGATTACTTCCTAGGATGTTGGTGTGCAAATGGGGCCATGTCGTTTGGTCTCTTTGATCAGTGTAATTGAGATTTGCATAGAGTGGATGACTTTCGAGAATGGTTCTGATGGATTCAAGGTTATATGTAACAATTGAGGATCTTCAAGGTGTGTATTTGGCTAGAACTGAGATTTACGTTGGAGGGTGTCAAGACTTGTGGCATTTCTACATTATTATGGATTCTACTTATCAGTATCGGGAAAATAATGAAGGTAATGGCTTTATATTCGCAGGAAGTCTTCAGGGTAAGTATTTTGAATGTGGTACTTTTGGGGATATTTGAGGGAGTATTCACCGACTTACAAGCCTTAGATGGTATAGTGTCATGCTTGGGTACCGTGTGGTGAGTCTAGGCTGAGAATTGCTGTATTATGGCAAGAAGAGGTATCAATTAGAAGGTAATTCAGAAGGAACATAGATTAGATAGCTTGGTAGTAGGTCGGATCGGCATGGTAAGGGGTATGATTATTCATTTGCGTTCTTATGAGGTAATGAGTTTCTACAGGTGTTTCTTAGCAATGCTCTCAGGTTTTGGTGACATGAGTAGCTTGGTTCAGTTAAAAGGATTCAGTCATGTCGGTTGGTTTTGTACAAATGGGATTCAGATAGTTCCTGATGATTTCTACCACGGTTAGAGATTTATATTTTCTATTGGCGTGAGGTGCAGGTGATGTATAGTGATTTTGCTTCAAAATGGGATCAAATGGAAAGTTCTTGGCTAGTTGAGCACGTAGTTACTTGTGGCTCGAAGTGGATTATGATGTTCTCATATTTATCATAGGATGGCATAGTGTATGCGATATGTTGTGTATGGTTGAGAGTTGCATGTGTGAGATCACGGTTCAGTTCTGGGAGAAGGGTCATAAATTCTTAGGCAGCATGGGCAGTTTCAGAAGACTAGCTAAATGATATCACTAATTGGCGTGGCTTGATGAGGGTATCCATCTTAGGAACGGAAATATGTTTGAGTTAAGGGTTCTTCATTGGTATTGCGGCACTCTCGTGCTAGATCGACTGCTGATATTCAAGTTTGCTTGGTGGCACAAAAGAATTTTATAAGTATCCCTCGTGGAATGGCTTAGTATTAAAGGTACGTTATGTATTTCAGCGGTGGAGTTGGGAACAGATATGGTGTTTCGTGCGCTTCACGGACTTCGAAATTGAAAGTTCTCATGGATAGGTTATTTGTAGTTGTGGACTGTGAAGATGCGAGCATGGCTAGTCAAGTGTTAGTATGTGCCATGATTCAGTCATTGTGAACTTTCGGAGAATTATCTATCTGTTGCGGGTGACCACAGTTGATTCAGGGTTCATTGGTAGGCCCAGTATGGGTGTGTGTTCTGCCATGGGTTGGAATTGTGGACTCCGAATTTCTATTTTGGGGGATGTACAATTTGATTGTCATTGAGCTTATTCGTGTTCTGGAGTGATCTATGAGTAACCCTTCGGTGTTGCGAGGAGTTGTGAATGTTGGCTATATGCACATATGGTGCAGTTCTATTGGGGCTTTATAGCGGGATTTGAGTAAGGTAAGTAATTGAGTATTGAGGGATTGGGTGTATCAATCATGTTCTTTTGGGTTTGTGTGGCATGGTATCATCTGATTCCCGTGGTTATGGAAATACACTCTGAGTGTTTGATGTCGAATTGCATATGGTTATTGATTTCGAGCAAGGTGGCTCGAAGTAGTTCATGTGGGTCAGTGTTGGATGGGTTCGCTGATTACAATGAAGTTATGTGAAGGTATTCTCCTTCGAGTTAGATTCGTGTGTTCTGGTTCTACAATATGTGAGGCGCTCTTAGCATTGCGTTGTGGTGATACCCGTTGATCTTGCGGGACAGTTCTCTAGTTTGATGTCATTTTCCCATATTTGGGTACATCTGGAATGTTGCTTATTAGTGCACCGGCTACACGGGTTTTGGCTTTAAGCTGTATTGATAGGTCATGTCGCTAGAGTGGTTGTGATAGACGAGATGAGATCGTCGGACCTAGAATGGGTACTTTCGGATTTGGTTGCGGTATATTTGGGAGGATAGTGATGTTGATTGGCTTAGAGGTCTTGCTATATTTCCTGTCAAAGAGAGGGAGTCCCATCACTTATTGATCTAACAAATGATTTTGGATTACTGTGTGACTCTTTCATTATTGGCAGTATGTGAAGGTGTTAAACGAGTCTCTGTTTGATGGTAGAGTTATTGCCGGCATTTGGTTGTTTGAACAACTGTAGTGATTAGAAGTTTTTGCTATGAGCATTTGAGTGATGTGTCATATCATGTGGTTTTATCTTGGGTTGCGGGGAAGGTTTGGTATAGCTTGTCCGGATTTACACAGCTTATAGATGTGGGATTTTGATCTTATAAATTATTTCAGAAGTGGAAATTTTGTTTTAGGGTTTATGGGTTAGGTTGGATTGTGAAGTTTCAGCTATGTTGTGCTATTAGACCTATATGGGATAGGGTGACGTGGGATCACCCCCGGGTATGTGCATGGTAGGATTACACGGCAATTTTGATTGCTTTTGGAACAACTCTAGGCACGTTCGAGGACGAACGTATGTTTAAGTGGGGGAGAATGTAACGAGCCGATCGGTCGTCCCGAGAGTTTTAGCCCCAGTTTCCCCGTTTCTGCTTCATTATATGTGGTTTAGCTTCATTATGTTGTGTTAGGTGGGTTGGCTCGGGTTCGGAGCAATTTTTGGAGAGAAATGAGACACTTAGTCTCTTAACTTGGTTCAATAGTTGGAAAAGTCAACCGGAAGTTGACTTATAGGTATATGATATCGGAATCTGGTTTTTATAGCTCGGGTAGCTTCATTAGGTGATTTGGGACGTAGGAGTGTGTTCGGAATTTTTTTTGGAGGTCCGGAGTAGAATTAGGCTTGAATAGGCGAAATCTAGTTTTTTGGCATTTTCCAATCGGCATTGGAAAATTAGCTATCGGGGTCGGAATGGAATTCTGGAAGTTGGGAAAGGTTCATAGTGTCATTTTGGATGTGTGTGCAAATTTTCAGGTCATTCGGACGTGTTTTGGTTGGTTTCGGTATCGTTGGCGAATTTCAGAAGTTTAGAAATATTTAGGCTTGTATTCTGGACTTATTTGGTGTTTCAATGATATTTTTGAGTGTAACAGGGGTTCCACTAAGTTCGTGTGATGATATATGACATGTCGGTATATTTGGTTGCGGCCTCGAGGGACTCGGGGTGATTTCGGATGGTCATCGGAAGGATTGGATTTGGATTATGCAGCAGAAAGGCTGCTGGTGTGATTTTTCTAGTGTTGCCGCACCTTCAGACAGGGAGCCGTAGGTGCGATGGGCGTAGGTGCGAAGAATGTGTCGCAAGAGCGGAAAATGGAGGCTTGAGCAGCTTTCGTAGATGGGAAAGAAGGATCGCACCTGCGAGCCCGTAGGTGCGAATGGTAAATGGTAGATGCAAAAAATGGGAGCTTAAGTGGAAATCGTAGATGTCTACCTGGGACAGCAGGTGCGAGTTTGCAGGTGCGAGCAAGTGACCGCATGTGCGGAACCCCTGGGCAGAGCATATAAATAATTGCCTTCGCGAATTTTAGGCATTTTTCAACATATTTTCACACGGGTTGAGGCTTCTCGGAGCAAATTGAAGAAGGATTTCAAGTGATTTTCGTGGAGGTATGTTTCTTGGACCTAAAACTCGATTCTATGTTGGTATTTGACTGATTATGCATGGAATTAGTGGAATTTAATGGTATAATTTGAGGGGTTAGGGCTTGGAAATTTGAGACTTTGATTTAAGGATTTCAGGGGTCATTTTGTCGTCGGATTTTGATATATTTTGTATGGATGGACTCGTGAGAGTGTAAGGATTCTAGTTTTTTGATTTTTATCGGATTTCGGGACGTGGGGTCGGGGGTCGGGTTTGGCCAATTTCGGGATTTTTGATGTAATTTGAGTATTTTCGTGTGGGCTTTGTTCCTTTGGCGTATATTGATGGTATAAATCAGATTTTGAATAGATTCGGGGCGATGAGGCCGAGTCGAGTGGCAAGGGCATCGCATATTAGATTTTCACCCGGTTTGAGGTAAGTAATGACTGTAAATCTTGTCCTGAGGGTATGAAACCTGGACTTTGTACTTTCTCACTATTTTGGAGTGGTGCACATGCTGGATGACGAGTGTTGGCGTGCACTAATAGGGGATTGTGACTTGGTTTGTCCTGTGGAAACTATTGAGTTGCGTAATTGCTTCTAAACTATACGATAAATTGTGTTTTAAGACTATTACTATATTTTGGACTGTACACCATGTTCGGGGCCTTGTGCCGACCTGTTTTGACCCCTTGAGGGTTGTTTTCTGCTATTCCTCACTGTATTGACTTTTGATTTACACGCAGTCGTCTCCTGTTTAACTGATTTGGAAACTCAGTCTTATGTATACTCTTTTGTGATGTACAATGATATTTTGGGCCGATTACCCAGTTTATTGATAGCCCAAGTGGATTTTTGAGAGATTTCTGACTGAGTGTGGTCGAGGTCCTATATTGTGAGAATATTATGGGATCAGGTTGCCCGCCATAGCATGTTACATTATTTATGATATGTGAGAGGCTGAGAGCCTGAGTGATTGTGCCACGAGATTGCTTGATATTAGCGCTTGGGCTGTAAGAGCCCATCCGGAGTTTGTACACCCCTAGTGAGCGCAAGTACCTACTGAGTGCGAGTGCCGAGTGCCGAGTGACGAGTGATTGGGAGGCATGAGTGACTGTGAGGTTTCCCGAGGGGTTGATTATGAGTGACTGTGAGGTATGCCCGAGGGGCTGATTTTGAGTGATGTTACGCCCGAGGGGCAGTTTCTGATACATGTTTTTCCCGAGAGGCTACTTATGATTTCACCACTTTCACTCTGAACTTCCATGATATTACGCACGAGGGGCAGTTTATGGAATATGTTTTTTCCCGAGAGGCTTTTTTTGATTTTTTATGCCTTTTACACTAAACTTCTTGAAAGTTATATTGAAACTGTTGGCAAGTATATTCTCAAATGATTTTTACTGAAATCGGCTTTGAAGCGTGATGATTTAACGTATACACTGTTGGAAAGAAATATTGTGCCTCTTATGATTTGATGACCTGATTTTATGTGTTCTTATTGCTCATACCTTATTTATTTTCATTACTACTGAGTTGGCGTACTCACATTATTCCCTACACCTTGTGTGCAGATTCAGGTGCTAGGCTGACTGAGAGTTGATTTACTGTACCAGATATTCACGGAGATTAGCGAGGTAGCTGCACACGTCTGCAGCCTTGCCCTTCTCCTTCTTACAGTTATAGAGTTTATTTTTCCAGACTTGTATATTTTCTTTAGATGCTCATGACCAGTGACTCCGGGATCTTGGGGTTGTATTTAACATTCGGCGTGGATTTATCGGTTTTAAAAATGATTAAACGAAACCTTTATGGATTATCAGCTTAGTAATGATATAAATTAAATATTCTTTACACTTTAAGTGTTAATTTGGCTGTCCTAGTTCCACGATAGACGCCATCACGAGTAGTTTATATTTGGGTCATGACATAACCCTGCTGGTAAAATGGCCAGGAGTCCCCCTCAACTCTAATCGAGGCAACTCCGGCAAGGCTAAGGTCATTATCTTGGCATGACATTAAAAAATGGCATGATAAGGTGACAACCAATCCATACCCAATATAACATCGAAATCCACCATATCTAAGAGCAAAAGGTCTACACTGGTCTACAGACTCCCAATAGTGAACACACACGAACGATATACACGATCTACAACAATAGCATCCCCCACAGGTTTGGACACATATATGAAGCAAAATAAGATGACACACAGGAGTAAGTAGACCCCGGATCAAATAGAACTGAAGCATCTCTACTGCAAACTGAAACAGTACTTGTAATAACAACATCAAATGATTCAGCCTCAAGTCTGGCGGGAAAGGCATAACATCGGGACTGGGCCCCACCACTCTAAACCATATCCATAGGACGACCTCTAGATGGCGGGCCTCCACCTCTGACAGCCTGACCTCCACCTCTAACAGTATGGCCCCTACCTCTGGCTATCTGACCCCTGCCTCTGGTTGGCTGAGCAGTCAGTGCAGTAACTGGTGCCGGAACCATGGCACGAGAACCCTGATATTGTGGATGAACACCCAATAATCTCAGACAGGTCCTCCTGATATGCCCATAATCACCACATTCGAAACATCCATCCTGATATTGTGGCTGTGGAAATTGAGACTGACCCGGACGAGCTTAGTGACTACAATAATAACTCTGAAGAGGAGGTGCTCTGGTAAGAGCTGGCGGTGCACTATAGGCTGCCTGCCGAGAAGGAGGCACATAAGAACCACAACTCCCTGAAGCACTGTGAGATGGTTGAAGCGCTGAATGGAATGGCTTGGGAGGATGGCCTCTACCAAAAGTACCCCTTCCTTCAAATGAGGCGCCCCTGAATCCATCGGAATGACGAGGTCTCTTGTCTGACCCCTAACCTCCCTTTCCAAGAACCATCTCGACTAGTCTGGCGACATTGGCCGCATCCTCGAAAGAAATCTCGCTCCCAGTCTCCTTAGCCATCTGCAATCTAATAGGTTGATCAAGTCCCTCAATAAACCTCCCCACCCTCTATGATGACCCAAGGGGTCATTTTATGAATTAAGACTTCGTTCTAGGCTTATTAGAAATAAAAAGACTAATTTTAATTACCACAATTGGCGTGCACATTCCGGGCGTGAAACCGGAAAGCTTTTATGTGAAAATATAAGAAATAATAATTTTTAGAATTAAAATTTGGTTTTAATTGACTTGAGTCAACATTTTTAATAAACAGACCCGGATCTGTGTTCCGACAATCTCGGGAGGTTCGTAGTAAAATATGAGACTTGGGCGTATGCCTGGAAATAAATTCCGAGGTCCCAAGCCTTAGAAATAAATTTTTGGAAGAAATTATTTTGTTGAATTATTAATGAAATAAAGGAAAGAATTAATGTTTGAAACCATTGCTATCGGGCTCGTATTTCGATTCAAGAGCCCAGTACAGATTTACTATAGTATTTGGATACTAACTGTGGAGTTTGGTGAGAATCGGAGTTTATTTGATGTGATTCGGACGTCCGGTTGAGAAATAGTGAAATTAAAGTGTTCTTGAGAAAAATGATGAGTTTTGAGGTTTAATTCATAGTTTTATATGTTATTTTCATGATTTGATCATACGAGCAAGTCCATATGATGTTTTTAGACTTTCGTGCATGTTTGGTTTAGAGCCCCGAGGGCTCGAGTGAGTTTCGAATAAGTTTGGGTTGTGTTGCGCTCGTTCTTTCTTATGCTTCGACGTCGTTTCTTCAAGCATGAATGATATCATATTGAACAAATAAGATTTTATTTCTATTTTGAATGAATTATTAAATCCGTATTGTAATTACGGACTCGTAGCAAAAAGAATCATTGAATTTGGACATCGTATGAGGATTTTATGGTAATTTTACTATGGTTGCCAGATTTTTCAGATTAACTACGAAATTGCCACGTACAACGTATTTAAAAATCTGCACTATGTGCAAATATTAAAACCTACATATCTCAAACATTATAAGATCAAATTGAGTGATTCAAAAGCCTAACTTGACCAGAATTTCACAAGCAATCCATTGGAAACATAAAAATCGAGTATTGAGATCGTTTGGTATGAGAAACGAGGCAAAATAGCTGGAAGAAAAATATATAAAACCAGGGTTTGTTCATTCGGTTATATTTTGAGTTGGGGAGCTCGGATTTGGGAGCTTTTCACCATAGGGATTGGGGTAAGTGTTCTCTAATAGTTTTCTTTTGTTATATTTCAATTACCCAATATTTTTCATCACTTTTAAACCAAAAACTAAGAATTTTCATGGTAAAAATTGAGGGTTTGGGTAGAATTAGGGAATTTTGTAAAAATCGAATCTTTACCTCGAATTGAGGTTGGATTTCAAAATTAATTATATATTCGGGCTCGTGGGTGAATGGGTAAACGTAATTTGGTCAGAACTCCGAGTTTTGACCCAGCGGACCCGTGGTCGGGTTTTAACTTTTTTTGGGAAAACTTAAGAAAAATTATAATTTTTAGTAAATTGGTTCCTTTAGCATTAATTAATGATATTATGTTAATTATCGTTAGATTCGAGTGTATAGGGGGTGAATTCAGGAGGAAAAGCTATAATTGAAGATTGAGTGGCCTGCAAAGTTGAGGTAAGTGCTTGGTTTAACCTTGACTTGAGAGAATCGGAATCCCCAGCTAAATTGTTATGTGAAACTGCATGTGAGTGGTGTATAGGTGAGGTGACGAGTATCTATGCACCACCAAATTGTCTGCTTACATGATCCCCTCCCCGTTTCCAATTTAATTGCCCGGGTTATAATTGTTTCATGTCCATTATTGTTTATATGATTACTTGGATTGTTAATTTATTGCTAAGTCTGGTTGGAATTATTTTTTGAAAAGTATTAGTGTATTACTTGGTTTAGAGAGAGCTCCTCACCTAAAGAAGAGGGAAATGCTACTAGGTATGCACTGAGTATATATACGCTTCTCTTAGTCTACCATAATCTGGTTAGCTTAAGATGGTGCTTGATTCCGTCGAGTAATTTAGGATCTTAAAATGGGATGATTGAGATAAGTTGTTGTGAATTGAAAGAGTCGTACTGATTCAGAGTCCGTATTCTTGATATACTTACAAAGCAAATAGCCATTCATGTTTTCACATTTGTTACATGCATTTTGTAGTTCGCTGGAGATTGTGATTGCATATTGTCTAGTAGTTGACCATGTTTGTACATGGATCTGTAATTATAGTAAAGTTATTCTGATCTTTGCAAAATGTTTACGTCTACATGAAACTTGAGTGGGTTGACATGTTTTTACTATATATATATATATATATATATATATATATATATATATTCCTGCTGGCTCCATTTTTGTGATAATGTTGATGAGCCTACGAGAAGTACAGTTTTCTGTTTACAATTGTTCAGATAAAAGTATTGTGAAAGTTCTTGATAAATAAATAAATGATAGTGATAAGGGTGGATAACAAGATAGTGTTAAGGGTGGACAGACGAAATAAATGATAGTGATAAAGGTGGACATGTGAGATAAATGATAATGATAAGGGTGGACAGGCGAAATAAATGATAGTGATAAGGGTGGAAAGGTGAGATAAATGATAGTGGCAATGGTGGACAGGTGAAATAAATGATACTGATAAGGGTGGACAGGTGGGATCTGGTTTCATGCCACAACAAGATAGTGATAAGAGGGGGCGTTTATGTGTTACTAAATTTAAACACAAAGATTTGGAAAAAAATTACTGTTTTACTCTATTGTTTCTCATATTATGCAAATACAGTTGTTTTAAAGTAAAGTTTGGAAATTTACGTGAGATCATGGTCACAGCTGAGGGCTGGAATAAACGACTGAGTTATTTTATTTATTCATTATTGTAGTTATATTTTCTTGTTTGCGTAGGATTGTTATTTTAATTTATTATATACATATATGTCGTAGGATAAGTTATAATTGTCCCGCCTTAGCCTCGTCACTACATCGTCGGGGTTAGGCTCGGCACTTACTCAGTACATGGGGTCGGTTGTACCGATACTACACTCCACACTCTTTTGTGAAGATCCAGGTACCGACCAGCAGTAGAGATTTTAAGTAGCAGTCATCTATTATCCGGAGATACGAGGTATATCTGCCGCCGTTCGCAGATCCCGAGAGTCTTCTCTTAGTTCGTAGAGATTGTTTTACAATTTTCCTAAAACAATAATATTATTTCTTTCAGCCCATTGATTGTAGTATTCTTTAGTAGTTCGTAAATTGTGACACCAGACCCTGGGTTGTCTTAGAGTTATTTATATAATTAGTTCGTGGCTCGGTCTATATATTTGCTTATTATTTTATATCTGGAGTTATTCTTTGGAAACCATTAGATTAAGTTTACTTTAAATTTATTTTATTATGTTAAAATGGATAATCAAAGGAAAATAGCTAATCGAACTATAACATTGGCTTGCCTAGCAAGTGTGGTGTTAGGCGCCCTCAATATCCCTAAGGTTCGGAATTTGGGTCGTGACACCCTCTCTCTCTCTCTCTCTCTCTTTGTGGGAAGAAAAAGAATAGCATGACGGGCCAAATCCACAAAACAAGTCTCATACTGAGTAACAGTCGTGCTGCCCTGCTGGAGATGCTCGAGCTGACGGCGGAGCTCCTCCCTCTCACGACCCGATTTGCCCTCCGAAAGGTATCGTGATGGCACCTAGTCTCTATGACTAGGTAAGCCTAAATATGCGGAAATAATACAATAAATAAACCAAAGACAGAAAAGAACTTAAGTAGATATAACATAGCTTCTCATCATGTACAATTTTACTTCCCAAAACCCAGAATGTCACGACAGTCACAAGCTCTGTACTAAATGTAGTTCTATACAACGAAATAGTGGAAAATACATAAGTCCTCTATGACTATACTAGATTAGAAGGGGATTCGTGGGAATCTGCGGACGCGGCGAAATTACCTCGCGGTCTCCTGGCAGCGGCTAGAACGACTCCTAGCCACGATATTGGGTGCTGGTACCTGGATCTGCACATGGAAACATGCGCAGGAAAGGGAGTGAGTACTCCACAATTGGTAACCAGTAAGTGCCAAGCCTAACCCCAGTCAAGTAGTGATGAGGTCAGGTTAAGGCTCTACTGGAGGTTTATAGTGAAAACAGTTTAAGAATTTGACAAAGAGGTGTAATAAGCTAAGGCACAACAGTAGAAATAATGAGCTAAAAGAAAATAGCAACAGGGAGCCCTCGGCTCAGCACAACTTATCTCACATCAACAAATATGCAATGCAGTACAGGGGAAAGCTCCCGAAATCTCGTTTGTAGTCCCAATTTAAATATGCAATGCAGTACAGGGGGAAAGCTCCCGGAATCTCTTCCGTAGTCCCAATTTAAATATGCAATGCAGTACAGAGGGAAAGCTCCTGGAATCTCGTCCGTAGTCCCAATTTAAATATGCAATGCATTACAGGGGGAAAGCTCCCGGAATCTCGTCCGTAGTCCCAATTTAAATATGTAAATGCGAATAAATACCAGATACAATTTATTTTAAGAGTTCAAGAAAAGATCGCCGGCAAGAGTACGGATAAAACAACCTAAACATGGTGAACATAGTGACAATTAGGAGAAATTCGAGTAAAACGGGTAGACATGCTCCTTCATAATCTAAACTACACAGTTAGTACCTGAAACAATGAAATATGACTAAAAATGATGTATTTCATGGAAGGAAAAATGGGGTTTTAACAACAATGGCCCATGTACGCACTCGTCACCTCACGTACACGGCGTCCATATAACAAAACAGTATCAAAACAACCTAAAGGGGAAGTCCCCAACACTGAGTTAGGCAATCCACTTACCTCGACTGCTACTCAACTCAAAACCATGCTCTTGCCACGAGTATCCGACTCCGGGTGGACCAAATCTAATCAATTCGACTGCATAATGTAAATATCACTTTAAGGAATCAAAATAGCTATTAGTTCGAAGCTAATACGCGAAATTAGGAAATTTGCCCAAAAAGTCCCCCGGGATCACATCTCGGAATCGGGTAAAAATTATAAATTCCGGACACTCATTCACTCACGAGTCTAACCATATAAGAATTATTCAAAGCGGATGTCAAAATCTCAATCAAAACTCAAGAATTCGGCCTAGGCAGTTTATCCAATTTTCCCCAAATTTTTCCACCAAAATTTCGAATTTAAGGCTAGATTAAAGAGTATAATCATGGAAATTAGTCTAAATCGGGTAGAAATCACTTGCTCAAGTCGCCCAGATGCAAAACTCTCCAAAAATCGCACTCCCAGAGCTCTCAAGTTCAAAAATGTGAAAATAGTTCAAACCCTCGAATTTGGGTCTTTAAATGTTCTGCCCAGTTATTTGTGTTATGCGATCGCGTACTTCCAGTCGCGATCGCGAAGGTTATTCCAACACACCCCTAAAATTCCTCTACGCGAACGCAGCGTACAGCTCGCGATCGCGGACCTTATCTACTCAAAGCTACCGATCGCGGTTGGCTTCAAGCGACCGCGTAGAACAATACTCAAACTTTTGCTGCCTAAGGTATTCTATGCGATCGCGACATGGGCTATGCGAATGCGGAGACTAGACTGCCCAAACACTGCGATCACGATACAACTTGTGCGATCGCATATAATAATTTCCTGCCTGCCTCAGCTTACCCTATGCGATCGCGGATGAACTCACGCGATCGCGATGAACAAAAGACTAATGCTGTAAAACCAAAAAAACCAGCAACAAGCTTAAGGCTAAATTTGCCCGTTTAAGCACACGAACCACACCCGAGGCCCCCGGGACCTCAACCAAACCTACCAACAAATACTAATACCTCATTTGAACTTAGTCGAGCCTTCAAAACACATCTCATAACATCAAAATCATCATTTATGCATAGATTCAAGCCTAAGAACTTATGCAATTTCAAAAATCTACATCCGATTCTGAAACACGTCAAAACTCATCTGACTGACCTCAAATTTTACACACAGATCATAAATGACACCACGGACCTGTTGTCAATTCCGGATTCCATTCAGAGCCAGATATCAAAATTTCACCTATCGGCCGAAATCGCCGAAATTCTATCTTTCACCAATTCAAGCCTAACTCTACTATAGACCTCGAAAACACAATCCGAACACGCTCATAACCCCGGTATCACCCAACGGAGCTAACGGAGTCAAAAGAATCCCATTCCGGACCCATTTTCCCATAGTTCCAACTACGGTCCGATTTCTAAAGCTTAAACTCACATATATGGACTATCTGTCCAAAAACTCTCTGAATTTCAGCACTCAACGTTCTGACAAGTTCCAAAAGCAGAAATAGACATGGGAAAAACAGTTATTAGGGGATCGGGGCGCTAAATTTCAAAACAACCGACCGGGTCGTTACATCCTCCCCCTCTTAAGAAAATTGTTCATCCTCGAACGAGTATTAGAGACATACCTGAAGATGTGAAAAGATGAGGGTACTGACTGCGCATATCCTACTCGATCTCCCAAGTCGCCTCCTCGACCGGATGACCCTTCCACTGAACCTTTACGGATGCAATATTCTTTGATCTGAGCTTTCTGACTTGTCTATCCAATATAGCTACTAGCTCCTCGACATATGATAAATCCTGGTCCAACTGGACTGAACTGAAATTCAAAACATGGGTTGGGTCACCGTGATACTTCCGGAGCATAGAGACGTGGAATACCGGATGAACCTGCTAGGTTTGGAGGCAAGGCCAACTCATATGAAACATCCCCAACCCGCCGCAATACATCGAAAGGGCCAATAAACCTTAGACTCAGCTTACCCTTCATCCCGAACCTCATGACGCCCTTCATAGGCGATACCCGACGCAAAACCTGATCACCAACAATAAATTCTAAATCACGAACCTTCTGGTCCGCATAGCTCTTCTGCCTGGACTGAGCTGTGCGAAGCCTTTCCTGAATCACCTTCACCTTCTCCAGGGTATCCTGGACCAAATCTGTACCTAACAATCGGGCCTTGCCCGGCTCAAACCCTCACATTACAGATCTGCATCGCCTACCATATAAAGCCTCATATCGCGCCATCTGAATGCTGGACTGGTAGCTGTTATTATAAGCAAACTCTTCAAATGGCAAGTATTGTTCCCATGACCTTCCAAAATCCATCACACAGGCATGTAGCATATCCTTAAGAATCTGAATTGTACGCTCGGAATGCCCGTCCGTCTGAGGGTGAAAAGTTGTGCTCAACTCCACCCTGGTGCCTAACTCCTGCTTAATGTCTCTCCAGAACCGTGAAGTGAACTGTGTACCTGTGTTTGAAATGATAGATACTGGAATACCGTGGAGGCGAATAATCTCCCTGATATAAATCTTCGCCAGCCTCTCGGAGGAGTATGTAGTCAATACTGGAATGAAATGGGCTGATTTGGTCAGCCGATCCACAATCACCCAAATAACATCGAACTTCTTCAAAGTCCGAGGAATTCCAACCACAAAGTCTATGGTGATCCGCTCCCACTTCCATGCTGGAAGCTCAATCTGCTGAAGTAACCCTCCCGGTCTCTAATGCTCATATTTGACTTGCTGACAGTTGAGCTACTTGGCTACAAACTCCACTATATCCCTTTTCATCCTTCGCAACCAATAGTGTTGTCTCAGATCCTGGTACATCTTCGCGGTACCCGGGTGGATGGAATACCGCGAGCTATGGGCCTTCTCAAGAATAAACTCTCGAAGTCCATCTATATTGGGCACACAGATACTGCCCTGCATCCTCATCATGCCATCAACACCAATAGTCACATCCCTAGCATTACCTCGTCGAACTCTATCCTGAAGAACCAAAAGTGATAGTCATATTGGCGCTCTCTGATACGGTCATAAAGAGAAAATCGAGCAACCACACAAGCTAATACCCGACAAGGCTCAGAAAGATTCAATCTCACGAACTGACTGGATAAGGACTGAACATCCAAGGCTAAGGGCCTCTCAACCGCCGGAAGATATGCCAAACTCCCCAAACTCTCTGCACGGGGACTCAAGGCGTCGGCCACAACATTGGCCTTCCCCGGGTGGTATAATATAGTGATGTCATAGTCCTTTAGTAACTCCAACCATATCCACTGGTGAAATTGAGGTACTTCTTCTTGAATATGTGCTGCAAACACCGGTGATCAATGAAAATCTTACAGGGAACATCGTATAAATAATGATGCCATATCTTCAGGGCGTCAACAATCGCTGCCAACTCGAGATCATGAACTGGATAGTTCTTCTCATGCACCTTCAACTGTCCGTACGCGTAAGTAATCACCCTACCTTCATGCATCAACACCGCTTTGAAGCCAATCCTCGAAGAATCACAATAGACTGTATAGGACCCTGAACCCGTAGGCAATACTAACACTGGAGATGGAGTCAGGGATGTCTTGAGCTTCTGAATGCTCTCCTCGCACTCCTCAGTCCACCTGAATGGAGCACCTTTTTGAGTCAACCTGGTCATCGGTGCTGCAATTGATGAAAATCCCTCCACAAATCGGCGATATTACCAAGGAAAACCAAGGAAATTGCGGATCTCCGTAGCTAAAGACGGTCTAGGCCAACTCTGCACTGCCTCCACCTTCTTTGGATCTACCTTGATCCCATCACAAGACATAAATGGCCTAAGAATGCCATAAAATCAAGCAAAAATTCGCACTTAGAAAATTTGGCATAAAATTTCTTCTCCCTCAACGTCTCAAGCACAATCCTCAAATGCTGCTCATAGTTCTCCTGGGACCGAGAATATACCAAGATGTCATCAATGAACACGGTGACTAATGAATCACGATAAGGCTAAAATACGTTGTGCATCAGGTGCATAAAGGTTGTTGGGGCATTGGTCAGCCCAAATGACATAACAAGGAACTCATAGTGGCCATATCTGGTCCTGAAGGCAGTCTTCGGGATGTCCGGCTCCCAAATCTTCAATTGATGATAGTCCGAACGCAGATCAATCTTGGAAAATACCTTGGCACCCTGTAACTGGTCAAATAAATCATCAATGTGAGGAAATGGGTACCTGTTCTTCACTGTAACCTTATTCAGCTGCCTCAAATAATTACACATACGCATCGAACCATCTTTTTTCTTCACAAACAATACCGGAGCACCCCAAGGTGATACATTGGGCCTGATGAAACCCTTATCAAGAAACTCGTGCAACTGCTCGTTTAACTCCTTCAACTCAGAAGGGGCCATGCGATAGGGAGGAATGGAAATAGGCTGATTGCCCGGTAACAAATCAATGTCGAAGTCAGTATCTCTGTCGGGCGGCATACCCGAAAGATCAGCTGGAAAAATATCGGGATGGTCCCGCACAACTGGAACTGACTCAACTGTAGGGGTATCAACACTAACATCTCTCACATAAGCTAAATACGCATCACACCTATTCTCCACCATCCGCTGAGCCTTAAGAAAAGAAATGATCCGGCGGGGAGTATACTCTAAGGAACCTTTCCACTCTAACCTCGGTAAACCTGGCATAGCTAGCGTCACGGCCTTGGCGTGACAATCAGGAATAGCATAATGAGGCGACAACCATTCCATGCCCAAGATAACATCAAAGTCTACCATACTGAGTAATAACAGATTAGACCTGGTCTCAAAACCACTGATAACAATCAAACAAGACCGATATACACGGTCCACAACAAGAGAATCACCCATGGGAGTAGAAATATAAACGGGGGAACTCAAAGAATCTCGAGATATCCCCAGATGTGAAGCAGAATAAGAAGACACATATGAATACATAGAACCTGGATCAAATAATACTGATGCGTCCCTATGACAAACAGGGAGAATACCTGTGATGACTGAATCTGAAGCAGCGACCTCTGAATGGGCCAGAAGAGCATAGTACATGGCCTGGCCTCCCCCTCTAAGGCGACCTAGACTTCCACGACCTCCACCTCGGGCTGTCTGAGAAGGTGGGGTAGTAGCTGGGGCTGGAAGAATAGCTGGAGGACCCGGTGGAGCACGTGGGGCCTGATAAGTCTGAGATGGTGCACCCCTCCTAGCTCTGGGAAATCTCTGATCACGTGGCGAGGATCACCACACCCAAAACAACCCCTTGGAGGACGTGGCGGCTGATAGTACTTCGAGTAAGAGGCACACTAGATACTAGTGGTGCATAATAAGGCTCATGAGGTCTAGGAGGAGCTGGAATACCACTAGTTGCTAGAAGAGCTGAATGAACGGGGCGAATCACAAAACCCCTACCATAGCGTGCTGCTGGTGCACCAACTCCTGAAAAATGACCAGTCTCTCGAGACCTCTTGGCCTCTCTCTCCTCCCTATTCCGGGCTAAGATACTCTCAATCCTCTAGGCAATACTCACGGTCTGCTGGTAAGTGATATCTATCTCAAACTCTCTGGCGATACTGATTCGAATACTGGGGTGGAGTCCCTCAATGAAGCGTCGAACCCTCTATATGATCGTGACAACCAAGGCTGGTGCATGACGAGCCAAGTCACTGAAATAGACTACATACCCTGGCACATTCATGGTACCATGTTGTAACTTCTCTAACTCTGCACGCCAAGCATCCCTGAGACTCTAAGAGAAAAACTCCAGTAAGAACATCTCAGAGAACTGAGCCCAAGTAAGTAAAGCTGCCTGGTCCGGGCTACTCAGCTCAAAATCCCGCCACCACTGATAAGCCGTTCCCCTCAGCTGGAAAGCGGTTAAAGAAACCCCACTCGTCTCCACAATACCCTTAGTGGGGAGAATGCGATGACACTCCTCAAGAAAACCCATAGCATCATCTGAAGCTAGTCCGTTGAACTCAGGTGGGTGGTACTTCTTGTACCTCTCAAGTCGGAGATGCTCTGCCTCAGAAGCACCTACCCTAGCCTCATGCTGAGCTGGAGCCGCTGGGGGCATAGGGATATACTCTTGAACCTGCGCAATATGGACCCTCAGCTCAGGAGTACGGGCTGCGGGAGTCTGTGGCCCTCCCCCGACCTGGGATGTAGGTGGAGCTATCGGAGTAGTGCCGCCTGAGATAGAGTGCTGAAGGCACTCAAGAACTGAGCCAAGGTCTCGTGGAGGGCTGGAGTAGTAGTAGGGACCTCTTATGCCCCTCCAACTATAGCTGTTGGGGGCTCCTCCGTCTCTTCTCTCGCTGGTGCTCAGGCTGCACCACGTGCTCGTCCTCTACCCCGGTCCATGCCTCTGGTGGCTCTGGCTGGGGGCTCGGGCGTCTGATCATCAGTACGTCCGGTACGGGTCCGCACCATCTGTGAGCAAGAGTAGAATATAATTTTAGAATTTTGATGACAGTAACTAGCACGACAAGGAATTCCAAAGAATATGATTGTTCTTAACAGTTACATAGCCTCTCGAAGATAGATACGGACGTCTCCGCACCGATCCGCGAGACTCTAATAAACCGGCTTGTGACTGGTGACTCCTATGAACCTAGACACTCTGATACCAACTTGTCACGACCTGATTTTCCCTCCGAAGGATATCGTGACGGCACCTAGTCTCTACAACTAGGTAAGCCTAAATCTGCGAAAATAATAGAATCAATAAAATAAAGACAGAAAAGAACTTAAGTAGATATAACATAGCTGCTCAGCATGTACAATTTCACTTCCCAAAACCTGGAATGTCACGATAGTCACAATCTCTGTACTAAATGTAGCTCTATACAATGAAATAGCGGAAAATGCATAAGTCTTCTACGCCTATACTAGAGTAGAAGGGGACTCGTGGGATTCAGCGGACACGGCGAAATTACCTCGCGGTCTCCTGGCAGATGCTAGAACGACTCCTAGCCACGATACTGGGTGCTGGTACATAGGTTGTGCACATGGAAAACACGTGCAGGAAAGGGCGTGAGTACTCCACAATTGGTAACCAATAAGTGCCAAGCCTAACCCCAGTCAAGTAGTGACGAGGTAAGACTAAGGATCTACTTGAGGTTTATAGTAAAAACAACTTAAAACTTTGACAGAGAGATGTAATAAGCTAAGGCACAACAGTAGAAATAATGAGCTAAAACAAAATAGCAACAGGGAGCCCTTGGCTCAACACAACTTATCTCATAGCAACAAATATGCAATGCAGTATAGGGGGAAAGCTCCCGAAATCTCATCTGTAGTCCCAATCTAAATATGCCATACTGTACAGGGGGAAAGCTCCTTGAATCTCCTTCGTAGTCCCAATTTAAATATGCTATTCAGTACAGGGGGAAAGCTCCCGGAATCTCGTCTGTAGTCCTAATTTAAATTTGCAAATGCGAATAAATACCGGATACAGTTTATTTTAACAGTTCAAGAACATATCGCAGGTAAGAGTGAGTATAAAACCACCTAAACATGGTGGACATAGTTACAATTAGGAAAAATTCGACTAAACATGTAGACATGCTCTTTCTTAATCTAAATTACACAGTTAGTACATGAAACAGTGAAATAGGAATAAAAATGATGTATTTCATGGAAGGAAAAATGGGGTTTTAGAAACAATGGCCCATGTACGCACTCGTCACCTTACGTACACGGTGCCCATATAACAAAACAATATCAAAACAACCTAAAAGGGAAGTCCCCAACACAGAGTAAGGCAAGCCACTTACCTCGACTGCACTACTCAACTCAAAACCACGCTCTTGCCACGAGTATCCGACTATGGGTGGCCCAAATCTAATCAATTTGATTGCATAATGTAAATATCACTTTAAGGAATAAGAATAGCTAATTAATTCGAAGCTAATACACGAAATTAGTAAATTTGCCCAAAAGGTCCCCCCGGCCCACGTCTCAGAATTGGGTAAAATTTTTAAATCCGGACACACTATTACTCACGAGTCTAACCATATAAGAATTACCCAACTCGGATGTCAAAATCCCAATCAAAACTCAAGAATTCGGCCGAGGAAGTTTATCCAATTTTTCCCAAATTTTTCCACCAAAATTTCGAATTTAAGGCTAGATTAAAGAGTATAATCATGGAAATTAGTCTAAATCGCGTAAAAATCACTTATCCAAGTTTCCCAGGTGCAAAAATCTCCAACAATCGCACTCCCCGAGCTCTCAAGTTAAAAAATGTGAAAATAGTTCAAACCCTCGAATTTGGGTCTTTAAATGTTCTGCCAAGTTATTTGTGCTATGCGATCGCGTACTTCCATTCGCGATCGCGAAGGGTATTCCAACACGCCCCTAAAATTCCTCTACGCGAACGCAGCGTACAACTCACGATCGCAGACCTTATCTACTCAAAGCTACGCGATCGTGGTTGGCTTCACGAGACCGTGTAGAACAATACTCAAACATTCCGCTGCCTGAGGTATTCTATGTGATCGCGACATGGGCGATGCGAACGCGGAGACTAGACTGCCCAAACACTACGATTGCGGAACAACTTGTGCAATTGCATATAATAATTTCTTTCCTGCCTCAGCTTACCCTATGCGATCGCGGATGAACTCACGCGATCGCGATGAACAAAAGATTGCTGCTATAAAACCAGAAAAACCAGCAATAAGCTTAAGGCTAAATATTCCCATTTGAGCACCCGAACCACACCAGAGGCCCCCGGGACCTCAACCAAACCTACCAACCAATCCTAATACCTAATTTGAACTTAGTCGAGCCATCAAAACACATCTCATAACATCAAAATCATCATTTATGTATAGATTCAAGCCTAAGAACTTATGAAATTTCCAAAATCTACATCCGATGCCGAAACACTTCAAAACTCATCCGAATGACCTTAAATTTTACACACTGGTCATAAATGACCCCATGGACCTGCTGTCAGTTCTAGAATTCTATTTCGAACCCGATATCAGAATTTCACCTATCGGCCGAAATCGCCAATTCAAGCCTGACTCTACTACAGATCTTGAAAACACAATTTGAACCCGCTTCTTACCCCAAAATTACCCAACGGAGCTAACTGAGTCGATGAAATCCTATTCTGGACCCGTTTTCCCTTAGTTCCAACTACGGTTGGATTTCTAAAGTTTAAACTAACATATAAGGACTATGTATCAAAAAACTCTCCGAATTTCACCACTCAATGTTCCGACAAGTTCCAAAAGAAGAAATAGACACGAGATAAGCAGTTATTAGGGGATCGGGGTGCTAACTCTCAAAATGACCGACCGGGTCATTACACTCTCTCAAGGTGATAGGCACAAACTTCTCTAAGAAGAGATTAGAGAATTGATCCCAAGTAAGAGAAGGAGAACCAGGTTGTCCGGTCAACAAATAATCCCTCCACCATATCCTGGGGGAACCAGTCATCTAAAAAGCAGAAAAGTCGACCACATTGGTCTCCAATATACCCATGTTCCGAAGAACCCCATTACAGCTACCAAGATACTCCTGGGGATCCTCTAAAATAGCACCACTAAAATGGACTGGAAAGAGCTTGGTAAACCTATCCAATCTTCACAAAGCCTCATAAAACATAGCTGACCCATCACTGGGTTGTGCCACAACAACTGGCTGAACTAGTCTGGCTGGATAAGTTGTTGGAGTCTGAACCTAGGGAGTCATTTGCTCCAGAGTGTGAGTAGTAGGAGTGTGGGCTCCTCGTGTAGCCTAATATACGGCTGGTGCCATGGGAAATGAGCCAGTATGGGCCACACTCCCCATAAGGCCCACTAATCCAACCAAGGCATCTTGAAGCACGGGGGTGAGAATAAATCCCTCCGGGACCTGAGTTGGTCCGGCAGGAATAGTCTGAGTTGGAACTTCCTCATCGAACTCTACCTGAGGCTCCACAGCTGAGGCTACCGCTCGGGCTCTAGGCTGAGCCCTGCCCCTGCCTCGGCCTCTGGAGGCTCTGGCTACTATTAGGCTGAAGAAGCGGTATGTGTTCTCTCCATCTACGAGAGAATAAGAATAAGAGAGTTCAATCAATTTGAGATAACAAAATCGCACGACAGAATTTAATAAAAGTGAAATTTGTTCCTAAACTTCATAGACTCTGGGAGATAAGTACAGACGTCTCCGTAACGATCCCTTAGACTCTACTAAGCTTGTCCGTGAATTGTGAGACCTAGGAAACCTAGTGGTCTGATACCAATTTGTCACGATCTCAAATTCCTACCGTCAGAATCGTGATGGAGCCTAACATCACACTTGCCAGGCAAGCCAACATTAGAGATTTTTTAGCCATTTCTTTCAATTTTTAGTAATTATCAGTAAGCAGGCAAAATTAAACAATATAACTATAAAGATATATATAGATATCAATGTTATTCACATATTACTTCTATCCAGAAATTCGGTGTCACAATTCACAAACATTCTACGAATTTTCTACAATCAATTGTTTGAAAGAAATTACAACTATTCTGGAAATAAAGTAAAAAAGTAACAGAGATGTGTAGAAGTGGACGCCAGGGCCTGCGTACGCCAGCCAGACTACCTTGGATCTCTGAGCTGTAAAACTTGAGCCAATCTCTCAATCAACCACTACCTGCTCCAAAATCTGCACAGGAAGTGCAGACTGCAGTATCAATATAATCGACCCCAAGTACTGGTAAGTGTCGAGCTTAACCTCGACCAAGGTGTGACGAGGCTACGGCGGGACACTCACAATATAACAACAGACAGTTATAACTAAACAGAAAAGGAAACAAGATAATGTAAAATCAGTAATTTTGCAGAAATATATACATAGTCCAAGTGTCTTAACAGTATTCAATTATAACATATCCTTAAGTGAGTGTAAAACTACCGAATAACTTACACCGCCAGAGAAAAATAAATAAACACATAAAATGATGCGGCGCGCATCCCGATCCCAACAGACAACATAAAATCCTCCCTTATTCCTCCGTAGCAATAACGATAACAATAAATAATATATATATATATGTTGCGGAGCGCAACCCCATCCCACCATATATCAGTCTCAATATGATAATTCACCCTTATTACACCATATCAAACCACCCTTATTCCTCATGTTGCAGCATGCAACTCGATCCCACCGTATCATAATAAATTACACAGAGAGTACAGAAGTTTCAAAAAAATTTCACCAAGTCCTTACCAACACTAGAATTTAAAACAAGGCAACCGAGTGCTGTATAATCAATAAAGCTCTATACAATTGATACTACTCAGCGATACCAAACCAGGATATCACAAAAATACCAATTAGCAGCCTAAGAAAATAACGGGGACAAAATAATTATACGGGGTAAGAAATATCTTCAACAAGGGGAGCAAAATACCTAGAAGGTAGCAATTAGGCATGGAATTACATGTAGACATGTATCAGCCAAAGCAAGGATGAAACAATGCAAATAGAACGGGAAGAAACAGGTTAAACAAATAAATTGGCGGCGCATAGGTACTCGTCACCTCACGTATACGCCGCTCACGTGCTTTATAATATAGCAAATAAGGCAAAGGGTATATAAACCCTCAATTCAAGGTTAGACATAACACTTAGCTCGATCCACATGCCACTCATTGATCAATTACCGCTTTTCCTCTATATTCCACCTCCAAACCACTCATATCTAGCCATAATTAACTTAATAACATCAAATATTGCTAAAGAAATCAATTTCAATTCATAAATTTAGGTTTCCCAACATTTCCCCCAAAAGTCAAAAATCGACCCCGGGCCCGCTTGATCAAAACTCGAGGTCCGGACCAAAAACCATTCACCCATTCACACCCAATCCCGAATATGTAACTAGTTTCGAAATCTGAATCCAAATTAAGGTCAAATTTCTCAATTTCCAAAAATTCCTAATTCTACCCAAACCCCTAATTTCTACCATGAAATTCTTAGATTTTAGGTTGAAATCTTGTAAAATGAAGTGAAAGATTGAAAGAAAGAGTTAAGAATCACTTACTTGTCGCATTTCTGCAGCATTCACAAATGTGAAACATCTGCTGGAAATCGCAAACCTTGGACTTCTGCAAATGCGGCATAAACCTCGCAAATATGAGAATCCCCAGTCTCAACCCATGCTCGCAAATGCGATGTTTCTTCGCAATTGCGGGTCTCACATTTGCGAGCCATACCTTCCAAATGCGAGATCTGCAAACCTAAAGCACACAACTATTTTCCTAAGTTTCAAATCACTTTGTAGCCTATCCGAAACTCATTCGAGCCCTCGGTGCTCCAAACCAACCATGCACAAAAGTCTAAAAATATCATACAAACCTTCTCGTGCGATTAGATTGCCAAAATAACACCTAAAACTACGAATTTAGCACCAAATCACATGGAATCCCCAAGAACACTTTAAAATTCCTATTTTCATAACCAGACGTCCGAATCACGTCAAATCAGTTCTGTTTCACCAAATTTCACAGATAAGGTATAAATATCATAACAGACCTGTACCGGGCTCCAGAACCAAAATGCGGACCCGATACCAACAAGATCAAACATTAACCAATTTCTTAAAATAATTAGATTTTCTGTCTTTCAATTTTCAACAAAAATTCATATCTGGAGCTAGGGACCTCAGAATTTGATTTTGGGCATATGCCCAGGCCCCATATTTCACTACGGACCTACCGGGACCGTCAAAATATGGGTCCGGGTTCGTTTACTCAAAACGTTAATCGAAGTCAACTAAAATCAACTTTTAAGGCCAAAAATTATTATTTCATTAATTTTCAACATAAAAGCTTTCCGAAAATACGCACGGACCGTGCACACAAATTGGGAAGGGTAAAATGAGATTTTTAAGGTTAAAAACGTAGAATTGAGTTCTAAAACATAAGATGACAACTTTTGGGTCATCACAATTTAGAAAATATTAATTAGAAAAAAATTATTTTACTCTTTTTTATGTCTTAAGATTAAATCTCTATTTAGTGAATATTTATTCTATTTATGTGTTATCTCCATCAAGAACAATTATTATGAAGTTAGGAACAATTTCACTTCTATTTTGCTCTATCGTGTGAATTTATTCTATCACTAATGACTGAACTCGTCTATTCTTGTCCTCTCGCGAATCTCGATAACACACAATGCGTCCACAACCGGACAAGAAATGGAGCCCCAATGACAGCTACGATTACAGAAAGAGGCAGAGACAAAGCTCATTCAAGAGCTCGAACATAAGCACCTATGGTAGAGCCTCAAGTGGATCTACAAGTGGAGGTTCTAGCTCAGTTGGTACATATTGGACCAGTCAAGTTCCAGAAGGATCCATAGCTATGAAGTATTGCAGACCGTGGGAATAGTTAAAAGCGATGGGGTTGATTTATATGAGATATGAAGTTTAACATGGTGGATTATCAGACGTTGTGACAGTCGTGCCCCCTTTTTTCCTTGCGGAATATCGGGTTTATGACATTGGTTGAGACAACTCTTTCCTTTTGGGAAAGGGGTATGCATATTTTGAAGAGTCTCCATCTAACGATTTTAACGGTGCGTTAGGGAACCTAAGAGGTTCAATCATAACTATGTTGCTAACCAAAGATTTGGGTAAGGGCTTGAAATTATGCGAAGAGGTAGGTGTTAGGCACCCCTCAGGATCCACAAGTTTGGTTCCCGGCCAAATGATTTCGTGAATTTGTACATTAGCAAATAACAAGTAAAGGATTAAATAAGAGGGGATTTAAGTCTTAACCATGCAGATGTTTTAAAGAAAGAGTAAAGAAGATTAGCTTTTGTAAAGGAATTACCAGCTAGCATATAAATGGTGTCCTAGGTTTATAATAATATGGATCACATCAATGCAATACCCGGTAATCACTCCTCGAAGAGGGGCTACACATGGTATTAGAGCACCGGTCATCATATCCATATTCTATCCTTCCCACCTTGTGAAGGTAATTAAAGCGTGTGTTGGTCATGGACTATATTGCAAGATATTACCCATCCCATCCTATCAGTCCTGGAGGATGATAGGACTACTATCCTAAAAGGAAGTACTAGGTTGACCCCTAGGTTTAAAGGACAAGATTCTAAGCGACAAACAACGACAATTAGGACTTCAGATAATGGGAAAACAAATAAGACCAGATACAAGGCCCAAGTTTTCCTCCACAGATTAGGCACGACTCAAACACAAGTAAGGCCTTGTTAACTTCAAAACCTAAGGCATGATATATAGGTGAGAATGCAATAGTGAGGCATCTTTATAACTTATTTTAGAGGATGAATTTTATGAGTTTCTTACTGATTATAACCATTAATAGTCAAGCAGCAGGTATAAAGGAGTATTCCTATTTTAATAGATTTAACACCTAAGGCTTTATTAAGCGTATGACAATACCCAATAATTACCCAGATTATTAAAGAAATTGTTACAAGTTAGTTTGCCTAAACATGCTATACTTAGGTGTTGCAAAAATACAGAACGATTACCAGTTGTTTGAAAACATGGTGAAACTATTTTTTAGGCCCTTTTTCATGCAATCATTAGTTAAACTAGGTGTTGAATGAGGTCCTAAAACATGATATCTAATATGCACACATAGGGATGCAGAATGGGTGCTATGCAGAATTCCTAGGCAGGATTTCTAAATGCATAAAGTCACAGTATTTGAACATGCTATGCAGCAAGTATGAGGATGACTTGTTTATTAGCGCATTCTTATCCTGAGCTTGATTCCTAGGTGTACCACAAAATTACAATGATATTAGAACTGGTTTACATGAATAACAGGTTTATAATACCATAATAGGATGCTGAAACAGTAAACATGGACCTAAGGAACAGGATATCTAATGCATGATATGCTTGCATACAATTAGCCCTAAGCATTAATTTCTAGTGCACTCGTAAGAAATGTAAACCTAGAAGCATGGTATCTACCCTTTAACATGGATAACCTATTTAACTACCCTTCTCTTTTCACTATCCATTTCCAAATATTTGTTTACAAATTATTACAGGCCGGGAATTATGAATTACATAACTAAAGAAGTTACTTCTATATGGAGCCTTCAATTAGGCCCAGATCTTCCAAACCTCAATGCCTTTGGTGTTTCATAGCCTTTCATAGTCCGGGTGTGTCAATGTTCCCGAAGGACCTCACGGGGCTCCTGGGCAATGCTCACACCCAGACATAAAAACAAAAGAGTTAACCATGTGCAGTGTGGGAAATGCCAGCCTTGTTTGTCAGAGTCCAGAGGGTACTCAAAGGGTCCCCAAAGCAGTGCTCACACGAAGGGGGCAGAATTTATGTAACCAGGAGTAGGGTGAGATGTGTTCATAGTTTTGGAAGGATTTGAATAGGAAAACAGTTTAAACAGGAAAAACCAGTTAAAAATGAGTTCTGAAAAGTAGTAGCAGATTTTCATTTAGTAAAATAGTTTGAAGGGTGTAGGGCAGCCAGAACAAACAACAATCTAATCTCAGGAACATCACATGTAGAACAAGAACTAGGATAAATTTAGAAACCACAAACAGGGTAATGGGAATTGGGGACAAACATAAAGCATGTAAGTGTAAGCACACAGAAGGTAGGGTCATACATGGGTCCGGAGTCAAAGGGATTCTAGTGGAGTTCAAAGATCGGCAAGTATTTCAGAACTTCACAGAACAAAGTAGTTATGACGTACATGTTATACTACCCACATAAATCTAGACTGATAACCAGAGAAACATGATTGAAGTAGAAGAAAAAAAGGGGGACCTAAACATGTGGAGTCTAAGGAAGGGAGCCCATTCAGGGACATGATAATAAGCCATGAAACAAACAAATTAGGTGCACGTTGAACAATAGAACCACGAGTAAAAACAAACTAAGAACAGGATGAGTTGAAGTGATAACAAAATCATGTTGTTTTGGAGGCTTGAACTGAAATCAGGACATACCAGTATAAGAGATAATAAACACAGAATGGAAGAGAGATATAGCATAATAGTTAGCCCTGGCTGGAAGCCGGCTAACAATTACATAGTAGAAAGTAGCACAAGAGAAACAGAGCAGATATTTTTAAGTGTAAGAGCTAGCTTTTAACCACAAGTGTTCGTGTGTGTGTTTGTCCTAAATAGAGAATATATATAACAAATTGAAGGCTAGGTAAAATAAGGTAGGAGTCCAATTGTCCAACAATCATGGGACTCGGAATTAATCAGTGCAATCAATCAATACAAGTACTCCCTTAATTAAGGGAGTTAACATCAAACGGTAATAAACAGGTAACAAGTAAGGAAAGAGGTAAATGTGTAAATAAGTATAGCATAGGTAATTAGGGCAAGGTTCAGAAAGTTTCAATTAAGGAAACAATGTTAAGAGACAACAAATAGTGTAATGAACCGCAAAAGGGCATGAAAATAATTCAAAGGTCTGAAATTAGAAAAAGGTATCAATCACAGGGGATCAGGGATCCGAAATTACTGCTGATTAAAGGAAAGCATCGTATATTTAAGGAAGTATCCAGAATCAGAATATCGTGTGAAAATCAGTATAGTACTACTCACAATCATTCGGGGATTCAAGCATATTAAAAAGAATAGGATGATTTAAGAGGGATAAACACACATTAGGCAAGAAGAAATATAATCAAAGGTTCGATAGCACAACAAAGTAGGAATCACATAGAATCAGGGCTTTTGGCCAGTACATGACATTATGAGCATGAATACAGTAAACAAGTAATAGACGAAATCAAAATCACAAAGGGTAGTCATGATACAGGCAAAAGATGAATAGTCAGAAACCCTAATAAATATGGTAGGGTAAAATCACAGAAATAATCAAGGACTACTCATGGGAAATAGACACACATACAAATCTAAAGAACAACTTAATAGAAACAACACAGAATTAGAAATCAGGGTTAAAACTAAAGTTATAACATAATTAATCATGATTAAAAGCGATACTTAGCAAAACCGTTTAAGCATATGAGAAAAAACACAGGTCAACACTTAAAATTTGAAGAAATCATTTTCGAAGAACATTTTTAGAAAACCCTAGTTGGAAGTGAAGAAACTTTTAGGAAAAAATAGAAAACCTTTAAGGAAAACCTCATAATAACTTATAACAAGCACAAATCTAGGGTAGATCTAAATGAATCGAAAGTTTCAAACATTAGGGTTTTAGAGAAAACCTTAGAAAAGATGAGAAAGACCTCGAACAACACTGGCTCGAGACTCAGGGTCATAAACCCTACTCGGAATCAAGCTTCGGAGGCTTGAAGTAGACATGAACACCATGGGTTTAAGTATACAGGTTCTCGCCTTTTGAGGGCCTTAGGGATGACAACACCGGCATAAGAGAGCCATGAGAAGCAGGGGTGATGGAGGTTTCACGGTCTCCGGCGAGGGGTGGCCGGAGAAGATGAAGAGAGGCATCGGAGCTGAAGACACAGAAGTCTCTTGAAGAGACTAGAGAGAGAGAGGTGTGAGTCAGTGAGAATGAGAGGGGTTGGGGGGGGGGTTAGTTTGAATTAATTAAGCAAATAGGAATCTGGGTCGTTGATCTAATTTTATCAACGGCTCAGATTGGTTTGGGGTTGGGTCGGGTATGGTATTGGTTATGGGCTGGGTATTTAATTGGGATGAAGGTTTGGGTATTGTGTTGGTTTAATCTGATGGGTTGGGTTAAAAAATAGGCTAGATTTTAAATAAAATGGGGCTATTAGTTAAATACCCATAAAATCAAATAAATAATTACTAAAATAGCGAATAATTATGTAAACATGAAATTAATGCCACATAGATGAAAATTAATGTAATTAGCTAATATTAAAACACAAAAATGACGGATTATCGAATGAATGCGCAATTAGGCCATAGTTGCAAAATTGGTATAATTATAGTTAAACAGCGCCTAACTAGTTAATTAGTGAAATAATTAAAAACTAATAAAATTAAGTATTATCAAAAATGACATATTTAGCTGGGAATCATTTTGAAATTATTTATAATATAATTACTGAATAATTACTGAATACAAAAATACTAAATAAATAGAAAACTGAGTTGATAAAAATACGAAAAATTGTGGAAAAATACCACCCACATAAAAATGATTTTAAAAGTAGTATGTAAGTTTGAAAATAATTTTGAGTAAAAAATTGGGTATCAACAGCTGCCCCATTTATCCGGGAAGGATGAAAGAGTTGTCGGGTAAAGATATTATGGCCAATTTTTACCAAACGAAATGGTTTTTCTGCGCTGCCTACATATCCATGGTTTTACAGGAATCAGGCCATATGTAGTTCAGGAGCCACTGGCGAAATATACCGATGAAGTTTTACAAGGACGAACAGAAAGTGTAGGGTTGGGTAATCAAGCGGCTTATGGGATAGTTAGGAGAACTGGAGGGGGACCGCTCCTGCCTGGATGGCTGTTGCTAGTCGGATTACCTACAAATGAATAACAATCATATATCGTACGTAATTTAAACATGATGCAAATTCCCGTTGGACTATGAATGTTGTCTTTTGACGGTTAACGATGATGTCTTTAGACCATGATGTCCCGGGCCATGAATCGCTTGATGCAGGATTCACAGGCCATGAAACAAGGTTCTCGGGCCATGAAGATGGTGCCTCCGAACCATGATTCCTTTGAATAATGTTATGCAAGCTGATAAAAAGGGATCCTCGGGCCATGACATGGTGTTCTCCGGCCATGAAGATGGTGCCTCCGAACGATGACGCCTTTGGAGAAGTTGGCGATATTTCAGCCCATGAAGATGCAATAGCATGATGCTGACAAGACAGAGCTTAGTCTTGTGAATTAAAAAGGGCACAGCTTAGCCCGAAAGGAAGCGAATGATAGAGACAAGGGTTGCTTTTGAAAAGTAAATGGGAGACAACGTTTAGTATCAGAAGGCAGAAAGGTAGCCTTATGGAATGCAGATGCAGATGGAGACAACATTTAGTCTCGGAAGGCAGAAAGGTAGCCTTATGAAACATGCGAATGCAGATGGAGACATCGTTTAGTCTTTGAAGGCAGAATGGTAGCCTTATGGAGGAATAGATGCAGATGGAGACAACGTTTAGTCTCAGGAGGCATAATAGTGGCCTTATGCAATATGCGAATGCAGATGGAGACATCGTTTAGTTTCGGAAGGCAGAAAGGTAGCCTGATGCAATATGCGAATGCAGATGGAGACAACGTTTAATCTCGGAAGGCAGAAAGGTAGCCTTATGCAATATTTAAGGAAGGATAACAAAAATTCTTAGCTGGTGTTAAATTACGGTAGAGCATTGTGATAATGAAGCATTGTTTGTGCTGGTAATAATTGTTGGCATGACGAGTTTGAGGAACGATGTCTGTCCTTTGAGCGGATAATATATTTCGGGGCTTTTGAAATTTTGTGCCTGCATCCAAAGAAAGATCGTGAGTTTTGTAAAGTGGAAAGGTTAGTTTGCATTCCTGCTGGCCCTGCTTGGCTCACTTGCTTGATGATTATGATATTGTTCGTGTCACTGGGGTAGCGTTCGCTAGACAAGCTGCTTCATAAAAATCAAATATGCAAGATTTTGTAATATATAATCTAAAATAGTTTTTTTTTATTTTATATTTTAGATGAACCAACAACATGACACGGCTTGAGACATTGCGACCTCTTCTGCTGCGGAAATTTGAGGGTCCTCCTAAAAATTTTGCCCCAGTTTGCTGGGTGGACACCTGTGACTGCTGATAACGCGACGATTGGCTAAACTTGCTTCGCAATTTTTAGGGCCCTCCTCAAAATTCTTCCACAGTTTCCAATTGCAGGGAAAAATAAATTTTTATTGAATTGTGACCGAACCCATAGGGCTGCCTATGTATCCCCTCTGAAACGGGAATAAGGTTAGGCGTAGTTCAAATTACATCACTGAGAAAGCATAAAGATTACACATAGTAGCGCTTGACTGCATCTGAATTTATTAGTTACGGCCAAACTATTCTGTCCATTTCTGCAAGTATGAGTGCTCCTCATGTCAGCACTCTATGAACAATGTACGGACCTTGCCAGTTGGGAGAGAAATTCCCCTTAGCTTCATCTTGATACGGAAAGATTTTCTTTAACACCAGCTGCCCTGGTGTGAATCGTCTCGGCTTGACTTTCTTGTTGAAGGCCCTAGCCATTATGTTATGATATAGTTTACTATGACATATTGCATTCATTCACTTCCCGTCTATGAGGTCTAGTTTCCCATAACGGCTTCTTACCGACTCTGCATCGCTGAGCTCAGCTTCCTGTATATTTCTTAGAGATGGATTCTCCACTTCGGTACGAATTACAGCCTTTGTACCATAAACTAGCATATAGGGAGTTGCCCATGTTGATGTGCGGACAATGATGCGGTATTCCAATAAAGCGAATGATAACTTTTCATGCCACTGCTTATGCCTTTCTATCATCTTCCTTAGTATCTTCTTGATGTTTTCTGAATCTCCTGGGTTTATGCTTTCAGTCTTGTCTAGGTTGGACTTATGTCTGTTCTCAAAATCCTCAACTTCTTTGACGATCTCCTTAGGTATGTCATCTTCTACTGAATCTACGTCTGTTTGCTGTGTTGTCCCATTGCATGTCACAATCATCGGTTCATCAAGACAGGTAATAGTAATGCCATTAAACATAAAGCAATGAGAGAAAAATGATAGCAATAAATATTGATTCATAAGAAAAATAAAAATATGCATTTTATAAATTGGATAATTGTTTCGAACATTGAGGATCTTATTGCAGGAATTAAAAAATGCGAAAAGGGAAAATCATTTTAGTAAATCAAACAGTAAGTGATGTTTGTTTTAGCCTTGCTACCCCGGGACTCGTCGGGCCCTGGATCTTGTGTGAGATGATGACGATGCTAGAATGCACGAACTAACCTTTGGGGAGGGGAATAAATAAATAAAGAAATATGAAAACAAAAACGAAAGTAGCCAAGTCAGTGAGGATTATGAAAAGTATTGCGTATTTAAACACATAGTGCGGGAATGTAAAGCGCGTCCTAATTTGGGGACCTCTTTTGTGCCCGAGGTAAGCCTAGCGACAAGTTGATTTGGAGAACTTAGATGCCAAAATTCCTCATTTCATTAATGTGAAATAGACGAATCCAAAACCACACTAACATAGTAAGCAGGAAATAAAGTCACTAATGGCCGTTGGCCTTATTACATTGATAAAAACGAAAAAAAGGAAATCCTATCCTACTTGGTCCTAGAAGGACCTTCCCCAGATTCGGCACCCTTGATCCCATCGAACAGGTTCCCTAGCTCACGCAGTCCTAGCAGTAGGTATTTCTTGATGTGTTTCTAATCACTGGAGGAAAGGTCTTCCCACCAGTTTAAGGTCTTTGGATGGATATTGTTGACCATGCGGAATCTAGGGACTTCGTGACTCATATTCTACAAGACAAACATAGTTAGGCTCTTACCCCCGCCAGACTCGACTATTTATACACTTATGATTAACATACAAGCATTTAGTTCCCCAAATAAATGCACAGAACATGAGGGCGTCCGTTTGGGTTTAGGGAAACTTGGTGGACTTTTGGATAAGGCTATCTTAAAAGCTATCGTGCGGACGACACTTTAGATCGACTAGGTTTGACCATGATGCATGCAACAGTGAAATAGAGTAAGCTTTCTATGGGGTTTTAGACCAGTACCCTTGAGCGGACAACTAAAGGGGAAAGGCACGGAAGCGTCAACTGCACCGCTGATCCACTAGTTTTACTGCAGATAAGCCTTTCCGAATTTAGTGGGTGATAATATAGGAAGGGCACAACCACTCATCAAGCGTTGCTATAGTATTTTGTTTGGCACGAGTGGAGTATTAATGTTTAGCATGATTTATGCAATAAGTATTAAAACATGTTGTCACGTATTTTCACGTTAAAGAAAGCAGTAAAAACGGTAGTAATGATTTAAAACAGTTACAAAAGGAAACAAAGAGACATGTCAGTTTCGTTTTTGAAGAAAAGTAAATACCCCAAGTAAACAATTAATTTCATGTAAAGGGAATAGGAAAAGGTGAAAGTATTTAAAATAAAGGTACAAATTCACGAAACAATTTGAAATGGTAAAAGCCTGGATATCCCCAGCAGAGTCGCCATACTGTCGCGCCCCCTTTTTTTCCTCGCGGAATATCGGGTCTATGACATTGGTTGGGACATCTCTTTCCTTTTGGGAAAGGGGTTTGCCTATTTTGAAGATTCGCTACCTAACGATTTTAACGGTGCGTTAGGGCACCTAAGGGGTTCAATTATAACTACGTTGCTAACCAGAGATTTGGGTAAGGGCTTGAAATTATCCTAAGGGGAAGGTGTTAGGCACCCCTCAGGATCCACAAGTGTGGTTCCCAGCCAAATGATTTAGTGAATTTTTATAATTAGAAAATAACAAGTAAAGGCTCAAATAAAAGGGGATTTAAGTCTTAAGCATGCAGATGTTTTATAGAAACAACAAAGAAGATTATCTTTTGAAAAGGAATTACGAGCTAGCGTATAAAAGGTGTCCTAGGTTTATAATAATATGGATCACATCAATGCAATACCCGGTAATAACTCCTCCAAGAGGGGCTACACATGGTATTAGCGCATCGGTCATCATATCCATATTCTACCCTTCCCACCCCGTGAAGGTAATTAAAGCTTGTGTTGGTCACAGACTGTCACGACCCAAAATCCCTAAGGTCATGATGGCACCGCACATCAATGTCAAGCAAGCCAAAATATTAATTAATTGAAATAACTTTCCGTTTTAAAACATTTATGAAAGCACTTCCTTTCACTTTATTACATAACAACCAAATTAAAGTCTGTTAATTAAAAAAATGGTTTAAAGATTACACTAAAGCAATTATATCCCAATACATATCCCAAAACCCGGTGTCACAAGTACATGAGCAATTTCTAAGAATTCAACAATCATTACAAGCATGTCCGAAATACAACTGGACAAGGAAATTTAAATTAAATAGATATAGCTCTGGATCGCCTCCGGATGATGCAGCTCGCCTAAGTCTCTGAATCCTCCACATTGCTATGAAAGTACATGTGCAATAAAAATGCACAACAAGTGTAGCATGTGTACAAAAAAATCTGTACTCAGTAAGTCGCCCGCCTAACCTTAGAGAGGTAGTGACGAGATGTCAAATTAGACACTTACTAAAGGTCAATCTCAATCAATGCAACAGGCCCAACTAGTTCAACAGATTCAGGTTTTTTGGGAAGTCTGTGGAGAGGGTCATTCAAGTGAGTTATGCCCAGTTAATCCAGAGTATGTCTGCTTTGTGGGTAACGCTAATAGGGGACAAGAAAATCAATATGGAAACACCTATAACCGTAACTGGAGAAACCACCCAAACTTCTCTTGGGGTGGAGATCAGAGCACTCAGCATAATTACAGGCATCCAGCACCTCAACAGTAGTACAAACCACCTCAAGCTCAACCATAAGCAAGCCTTGAGGATATAATGAACAGAATGATGAATGACCAACTTGCTTTCAATCAGAAAATAATGACTGATCACCAAGCCCAGACTGTAGCCATGAGAAACTTAGAACGTCAAGTGGGGCAACTCGCTAGTTCTCAAAATACCCGAACAACGGGGGCTCTTCCAAGTGACACTGAAGCTAATCCTAAAGCACCTGTTAATGTTGTATCATTGAGGAATTGGAAGAAATTGGAGATAGTCCAGCCCAGTAAGAGAAAGCAGGTAAATTTTGATGAGAGACCAACCATTATTGAATCAATTTCAGACAACCCGAAAGAATCAGATAAGCCAGCAAATGAGGTGAGTGCTGAGAAACCCCCACCATTGGCTGCAAGGCCACCCCCTCCATTCCCTTAAAGGTTGCAAAAGGTGAAAGATAATGCAACATACAAAAAGTTGCTTGATCTCTTGAAGCAGGTACAAATCAATATTCCACTGGTCGACATTCTGTAGGAGGTACCCAAATATTATAAGCATATCAAGGACATTGTGGCCAATACACGAAGGCTGACTGAGTTCGAAGCAGTGGCACTCACTGAGGAAGTTAGCTCAAGAATTCAAAGCAAGATACCTCAGAAATTAAAAGATCTGGGTAGCTTTACTATCCAAATCTCAATTTGTAAGCATGCAGTCGGGCAAGCTTTGTGCGATCTTGGGGTAAGTATTAATTTTATGCCACTATTTGTGTTCAAGCAGTTGGGATTGGGTGAACCACGCCCAAAAAGAGTGATTTTACAATTGGCTGACCGCTCCCTAGCCCATCCTGAGGGAGTAATTGAAGATGTGCTAGTTCAGGTGGGATCATTCATATTCCCAGTTGATTTCATTATCTTGGACTATGAGCTTGATTTGGAAGTCCCATTTATTTTGGGGCGTCCATTCCTAGCTACAGGCCGAGCTATTATCGATGTGTGTGAAGGGAAGATGACAATGCGCGTTGGTGATCGAGTGAAGGTGTTTAATGTTTATAAGGCACTCAAGTTACCTGTCCACTATGAAGAACTATCCATGATTTCTGTAGTGGACAGCAAATCGGAGTCCATGGTTCTCTACATGAATCCTATTGACCCTCTTGAGCGAGTGTTGGTTGGGGATGCAGAAGACTGTGAGGATGAAACAAGGGAAGATATTGCGAAAATTCTTGAGGTGTCCTGCAGTTAGCTCCACAAGCTAGGAAAATTTGAAGAGTTGAATAAGCCTGATACTCTAACCCTTCCTAAGCCATCTATTGAAGAGGCTCCAAAGATGGAACTCAAATCTCTTCCAGCACATTTACTCTATGCCTATTTGGGGAACTCTGAAACATTGCACGTGATCATCTCATCCAGCCTGACCAATACACAAGAACAGAAACTGCTTAGGTTACTTCGTGAGCACAAAAAGGCGATAAACAATGCTACCCAGAAGATCCATTGGCAAGGGGAAGGCCACGTCTTCGGCCCCAGCTAAAAGCAAAGCAAGCCCCCACAACCCCAAAAGAAAAGAAAAGGGGGGATGCTACTTCCAGTATGACTGGTGAGGAAGCAGTAACTGATGTCGCTTCTATGAGACATCAACCCACTGGTGAACGGGACTATGGTCTCAATAGCATACCACTGCAATCCAGGAAATGGTATGCACGCTCCAAACCCAAGCATGTTCACCTTGAAAGGGCCATTAAGGAAGGGAGTCTAAGATCAAAATTTCCAGCGATTTGGCGGAGCATCCATGAGTTGGGGCGGGGATATGTGTTCAGACACAATGGTGACATCAACCTCAACTTAGTCAAAGAATTCTACACAGGGTTTGACCCTAAGGAAAAGAACGGATTGGTGCCAATTCGTGGGCACATGGTAGATTTTTCGGCCAAGGCCATATGCGATTTCCTAGGTGCACCAAATGTTCCGGTGGAGCCTCTAGAGCAATTCATCGGCCATCCCAACTATAGAGAGGTGAGGCACACACTTCCAGGGCTTATTGGATTCGGGATAGAGCCACAAATCTCCATAAAAGATTTCCAAAGAAAAAAATGAAGGCTGAGACCCAGGTGTGGCTTAAAGTGATTAATGCACGGATACTACCATGCAACCATGACACCTTAATCATTCGAGAGAGGATTTGTGTGCTCTACTTCCTCATGAAGGGGTAGAGGGTGAATGTAGGCCAGCTGATGTGCTATCAAATGGGGTTGGTGCGTTCGAGCAATAGAATTGATCGAATACCATTCCCAAATTTCATAACTCAGTTCTTGGCAAATGAGAACGTAGCGGTTGAGCCCAACTTTGACCATACCATTGATCAATTCCAACGAGAGACTGACATCTCTGGCCTAAGACTGAAGGAAAAGCCTTCCCTGACCAATGCAGAGCGCAATGTGTGGGTTGATAGCTTCATGGCCCATCTTTATGGGATGATGGATTTGCAGTTGCGAATAGGCGGTCGGCCGGCGTCAGTTGATGAGAGAGTTGAATTGGATCATAGGTACCCGCTCAATGCTCATGCACAGCAGATGATTGGAGCGGGTGAGGGATACAGGCTCCCTCATGATGAGGATATCAACACTCCTGATGACTCTGATGCAGAGCCGATGTGCTCGGATGAGGAAGATGATGAAGAAGATGAGCATGAGGAGGAGTGGAGAGCATCAGATGATGACGACGCTGAATGATCAGGGATTTTCTTGTAACTTGCTTCTATTACTTCTTTTGTGTCTATATAATGCACTAGGGACAGCGCATGGATTAAGTGTGGGGTGTGTATGTTGTATTTTGTCGTACTTACGAATTGGGGAATTGTTGTACCGTATGTGGGTTTATATTGTAGTTTCGTATTCATGATAGTAAATTATTTTCTTTCTTTTAAGTTCTTGTAGTTGTTTTATATATATATATAAATATGTGAACTTTTCCCGATGATGGATTTCCAATACAGCTCTCTTGAGGGAAGTAAGTCTAAAGAAAATACAAAAAAGGTTTTTTTTATAGGTAGCGTAGTAATTCCCCATTGGTTTTTCTTTTGGCCACGGTTCTTTGCCAAGGATGTAAATTGAACCGGGTAATTTATATTATTATTTTTTGTTTAGAGTAGTTAGGAAGAAACTGAGTAAATTAGATATACCCCATGACATGTTTGATGCTGACATATTGGGTTATGACATACATTATACTTTCCCTTATATTTGGGTTGACATGTGATAGCTGAGTAAAAATAAATAGCCTATTTTGTGACGTCTTAGCTCAGTTGTTTTACTTGTATGCTACATAGTGTAATATTGCTTAATTCTCTCAATTTTGTGTGCTTTCTTGACTTGAGAGTTGAATAAAACCATTGTGATTGAGTCATGTGCAATGTGAGTGAGGTTTAGTGAATTTCTATGCTATCCTGTGTAGTCTAGAACTTGCCCCGTGCGTTAATCGAACCGAAATTGTAGGTTATGCTAGTCTAGGGGATGACATAGGTATTTTCTTTCTTGATCATGGATGTGCTTGTCACATAAGAATTATAAAATTCCATTGCTAGCCCCTTTGATCCTTTAGACCTTTTCCCTGGTACCCACATTACAAGCCGTACCCCTATTTTGTTCTTAAATTGAGATTTTTGCACCTTTTCCTCTTAAGGCACTTAGTTGCTAAAAGAAATAAGGTGGATATTGGGAAATAGTGTTTTAGTGGAGCCATGGAAAGGCCTGTTAGTGCACTAAAAAATTTTTATTCAAAAGTCACAAACCATTGAATCTTCATGTATGGAGTGTGTGTAGGAAAGAAGAAAAAAAAGAAAAAAATAATAGAAAAAAAAATATGTACAAAAAGACACACACCTCCAAATTTTATTAGTGTGTGCTAGTGAGAATATAGAAGTGCTTAATTGAAAAAGGGCTATGTTGAATATGAATTGTGGAAAGGGAATTGGTTGAGAAGAATATGTGTTCATTTGTAAAAGTAGTGTATTAAAGTGATTAGGAGGGTTAGTCACTATTCCTAAATATATCCTACCCGTTCCTTAGCCTACATTACAACCT
>ML343696.1:4012-17218 GCA_005239505.1 Nicotiana paniculata | reverse complement strand
GTTTAGTATTTTATAGACTCAATTGATACGTTCAATTCTCTGTGGGATCGACTTTGGGCTTAATACCCCAGATTATATTTGCAGCGCCCGTTTAGTCTTTTTATAAGACATAGTTGACCGTGATCAGATATCAAGGTCGGAATGCGATTCCAGAAGTTGGAGCAGGTCCGTAATGTTGAATATGACTTGTGCGCAAAATTTGAGGTCAATCGGATGTGATTTGATAGGTTTCGGCATTGGATGTAGAAGTTAGAAATTCTAAGTTCTTACGGCATCGGATGTAGAAGTTAGAAATTCTAAGTTCTTAAAGAATTAGATTTGAGTGCGATTTGTGATTTTGGCGTTGTTTGATGTGATTTGAGGGCTCGAGCAAGTCCGTGTCATGTTTTGGGACGGGTTGGTATAACTGAACGGGGTCCCGGGGGCCTCGGGTGTATTCCGGGTGTTTAACGGATCAAAGTTGAAGTTGGAAGAAGGGTTGAACTGCTGTCATCTGGTGCAATCGCACCTGCGAGGCTTTGACCGCAGGTTCGGCCTGAGTATCGCAGGTGCGAGTGTGGGCTTGACTTGGGTGGGAACCGCAGGTGCGATGGAAATTCCGCACCTGCGAAGCTGCAGGTGCGGACAGTGGGGGTGCATGTGCAATCTGGCTGGAATTGAGGGAAATCGCAGGTGCGGTGGATTTGGTCGCACCTGCGAGATTGCAGGTGCGGAAGAAGGACCGCAGGTGCGAAAAAATGCATGGGCAGAATGTTTTAAAGATCAGGTTGAGCCATTTCTATCCTTTTTATTTGGGTTGAGGCAATTTTTGGAGAGTTTTTCAAGGGGGATTTCACCAAGCATCAAAAGGTAAGTTGTTCCACTTGTTTCTAAGGTTAAATACAAGATCTTGCATGGATTTTTTAGCATGAAATTTGTAGGAAAATTGGGAAACTTTGAAGAAACCTAGAATATGGAAAATTTGGATTTTTAACCATGAATTGGACATGAATATTTGAGTAAATTATATAATTGATTTAGTAAGGCTATGGGTAGAGAGTATCTTAAATAATTTCGGATTCCGGGCAGGTGGGCCCGAGGGCATTTTGGTCATTTCTCTGAGCGAGGTTGGGATAGTATATAATCTGAATTTGTTGTGGGTATTAGGATGAATTTTCATTGCTTTGTCATTTATGTGGTAGTTTCGGAGCGTTGTGCGTCCGTTGGGGTCATCGGAAGGGATTGGAAGCCGGTGTTGGAATTTCGGAGCGAGGTAAATCTCCTTTCTAACTTTGTGAGGGAGAATCGCCCCCCTAGGTGAATTAATTTAGTATATGATATTATCTTCGAGGGCTACGTACGCACGAGGTGACGAGAGTCCGTGCGTAGCTACTATTATGTCATGTCCGGGTAGTCTAGGACCCACTAGCATACTTTATGTGTGTACTTGTACCCCTGCCCGTAATATTAAACTGCTAATATGACTGAAAACGTAATTGAATGTTTTAAAAAAAAAACTAGAGTTCATATTATTAACCTTCTAAAAGAAAATTGTTTCCGCTGTGACTATATGTGTACCTGGACTGGATTGTATCATGGAGTACTACTAAACTGGACAAATGAGTTTCAAAAACAAAGATTTCAAAACCTATATTTCATGCTTCTTTTAATAAAGACTTTACCATTTCCCTGAGAAAAACGATTTTCTTGATAAAATACGAATTTATTATGTGGATATGTGTAACTTTGGGTGCCTGAGTCGCTGGAGTGATTCGCGAGCAGGATGACCCTGTATTTGTGTATGTATTCTTATGAGCACCTACGTCGCATGTATGATTCGCAAGCAGGCTAGTCGTATTATATTGAGAGGTGCACTTTTGGGACGGGACGGTCGATCCCTCGGCAGTGCACAGAGAGGAATATTATATTGAGAGCCGCACTTTTGGGATGGGCCGATCGATCCTTCGGCAGTGCGTAGAGAGATTGAGAGATGCACTTTTGATATGGGTCGATCGATCCTTCGGCAGTGCATAGAGATATTGAGAGTCGCACTTTTGGGACGGGCCGATCGATCTTTCGGCAATGCGTAGAGAGGTTGAGAGATGCACTTTTGGGACGGGCCGATCGATCCTTTGGCAGTGCATAGAGAGGTTGACTATCTTATGACTCCGGCCGGTTGTCTTACCCTTGTGTGCGCATGACTATTTGGTATTATTCTATTGGTATTGGCTTGACATGTATTTGTGAAAAAGGAAAGTGTACATTGTTGTTTATTCTCAGTGGTTACCTGGATTTCTGTACTTGATATGTACTCGTTGCTCACTGTCTTACATGTCTATTATATTTCATCATATTTTATCATATGTTGTATTGTTAGAACTTAGTAAAAGTCTAATTTGCCCCCTCGTCACTACCTCTCTAAGGTTAGACGGGCGACTTACTGAGTACACGTTATTTTGTACTCATGTTGCACTTGCTGTGCATTTTATTGCACATGTAATTTCATTGCAATGTGGAGGATTCGGAGACTTAGGCGAGCTGCACCATCCGGAGGCGATCTGCAGTTGGCAGAGTCACCTTCATACTGTATTTATTCATTTTTAAATTTCCTAGTCCAGTTGTATTTCGGACAGGCTTGAAGTGATTGTATAACTTCTTAGAAATTGCTCATGTACTTGTGACACCCGGTTCTGGGGATGTGTTGGGATTTATTTCATTAAATTGAATTGATGTGTTGTCGTATTTAAGTTTACTAAAATTTATTTATTTGATTATGAAATGAAAGAAAAGGTAACGATTTCGAAAATGTTAAAACTGGAAAGTTATTTCAATTAATTGATGGTTTGTCTTGCCTGACCTTGTGTCCGGCGCCATCACGATCTTAGGGATTTTGGGTCGTGACACTCCGTAAGGTAGCCTTTTCCTACATACTTTTCATTCTTACTAACTACAACCTTGTCGGAAACAAAAACACTCTTAAAGCCATTCTTGACTAGAAGTGATGTCAAGACTAAATTCTTCGCATTTCAGGAACATGAAGGACATAGAGTCACAATCTTACCAGAAGTCATCTTCAAAGCTATCTTGCATGTTCCTTCAATTTTTGCAGTAGCGAAATTTGCTATAAAAATTTGTCTCGTTGGGTCCAGCGGGAGCATAAGAAGTAAACAACTCCTTGTTAGCACAAACATGACGAGTTGACCCCGAATCAACCCAGCATTTTCAAGGATTTCCGACTAGGTTGCACTCCGAAAGCATGGCACATAAAATCGTCTATTTCATCATTCTTCTCAATCATGTTTGCTTGACTTTTATTCTTGTCCTTCTTTGGTGCACGACATTCAGTAGCCTTGTGTCCAACCTTTCCACAATTGTGGCAATTTCCTTTAAACTTCTTTTTGCTTGGGTAATTCTTTGGTCCAGATGACTTCTTTCTCTTTTTGCTCGTTGAAGCTTCCTCAACAATATTTGCACCCATAATTGTTGAATTTCCACGAGACTTCTTCTCAGCAACCTTGTTATCCTCTTCAATCCGTAGACGAACAATAAGGTCTTCAAGCGTCATCTCCTTGCACTTATGTTTCAAGTAATTCTTAAAGTCCTTTCACAGTGGAGGCAGTTTTTCAATAAATGCCGCAACTTGAAACGTTTCATTTATGACCATACCTTCAATCATAAATTTATAATTAGTAAAATGATCAACATCTTGAATAAAAACATTGACTCGGTTTATATATTTAATAAGGAGGTCATGAACTATAACTTGCAATTCTTGGACTTGCGTTATGACAGATTTGCCATCAACCATTTTGAAATTCAGAAATTTGGCGGCCACAAACTTTTTTAATCCAGCATCTTCAGTCTTGTACTTCTTTTCAAGAGCATTCAACAATTCTCTTGATGTTTTCATGACGTTATAAATATTGTACAAGTCGTCTTCCAAGCAACTTAAAATACAATTTTTGCATAAGAAGTCAGAATGCTTCTATGCCTCAGTGACCACAAATCGCTCATTTTCAGGAGTTTCTTCTCCCAGAACTGGAACGTCTTCGCTAATAAAGCGTTGTAAACTTAGTGTGGTCAGGTAGAAGAACATTTTCTGTTACTAATGCTTAAAGTCCACACCGGAAGACTTTTCGGGTTTTTCTGCCGGTGCCATCGTCGGTGCAGGAGTTGTGCGACTTGAAGATGCAGTAGCCATTGCAACAGTAGTCCCAACAGAACCATTTTGCTGTTCCGCACTTGTTGTCATTTTTCTGTAAAAGAAATTGACAAACAGAATTAATATCTCGGTGAAGTTTTTATATCTTCAAACCGAATACAAACAACTGAGTTTTTATATCTCGGATTGAGTAGAAAGTCACAATGACTTTAATCTCAAACTGGAGTAGAAAATCCGAAGATTTTAATCTCCAAAACGGGAGTAGAAAATCAAAAAGATTTTAGTCTCCCAAAGTAGAAAGTAAGATGATACAGAAATAATTATTAAATTCCTTAAGCTTGTTATTCACTTTGTATTCAAAACCAGTAAATCAATAAATGTTAGTTTAAGGAAAAGAAAAACAAAGCAGAAAAAATTTCGAGCCGACAAGTTTCTTGTGTTTCCTTAAGGAATTTAATCCTCTCACGATGCCCAAGGTTGCGGATTAATTCCTCTCAGGATAGAACGGAATAACTATTCTGTGATAGCGGCACTTCAAATCACAGAATTTCGGCAAACTCAAATAGCGGAGCAAAAATCACACAATGCAGCATGTAGAAGATTGACGGGAGAGATTTCAGATTTTTCAGTGGTGGAAAATGAGGCTAAGCCTGTCTATTTATAGACAATAAAAGGGTGAGATGAAGAGGTGCAATCCAAGAGGTGTCTCTTCCATTTTCAATTCACACCTCTTAAAAACGCAACAACGATTGGTTCGGTCGAACTCGTACTCAATGAGCTAGCTACGCTCCCGACTCGAAATATAGTTTGGTGAAACTCGAAATGTCCTTGACTAAATCATTCAAATACGATCTAAATTGTGATCTATTAACCACTGTAATTTGAATTATAATCTTTAATTATTTGAATCGAATTATATTTTTTTTTTTTTTTTTGTAGGGGTAGTGAGGAAGATAATTTAAAAGTTAATTCGAAGCTAGTAAGTTTTGCTCGGACTGTGTGCATGCGCTAAAAGATCCACTAAAAAGTATAACTAATAAATTTCAAACCTGATGAAATAACGAAATGGATGGTAGTAAAATCTCAAATTCAAATACTTAATGTTCAAATTATGGATTTGCCTGTAACGAATTGGGAGTGTGGGTTCTAAACATAGTACATGTTACTCTCCTATACTTGGTTCCCACACAAATACGCACACATCTCAGATTCTAGTACTCCGTGACTCTTTTTTTTTTGCTTAGGCAGTTGTATCAATGTTCGTTGCCACACTTATATAAAAATGAGACATATTTAGTATTACTATTATCTTGTTTATTTCGTTGCGCGGTTCGTCCGTTGAGCTAACCCGATCGTTGCAAATGATATTCTTCCATAATCAGTGCGAAGGTTGTTGTGGAATTTGTTTGACGTGCACCTTATCCCTTTAGATTTGGTCAAAGGCAGTTAGGGTGAATCGAGATGCGGCAGGCAAGGCTGAGGCATGGCCACTGTGAGACTGAGATGAGGTGTAGAAATGACATCATGTAGCCCTTCTACAGGGTAGTTATTTAAGAATTAGCTAATGCGTTCTAAATTTCAGTTTTTAAGTTTAAGCTCAATTCTTTTGGACAAAAATGTCTTGAATGGCCCTGAACTTTAATATTTTTAGTTTTAAATTTCAGAACAATCGTACTAGCTAATCTCTAAATAGCATCCCTGTCTACCATCAATTTGGAAGATGAACAAATGTAATCCTCAGAACATTTTGACTCAATCTGTTAGAGAGATCTTGAATGTACTTATTTGATAGTTATTATGTATACCAATATATATAACCAGTAAAGCTAATGCTTCTTACGGTTCATTGACTAGCTAAACTTTCTACTTTCATGTAACACTCTTTTCTTGTTACTAGTTCCAACTTCCAACAGGAGTGACCCTTTTATATTTTAAAACAACTAAATTTTAAGCTTTACAGTAATAAAATGGAAGAACCCCATCCATCTGCTATGGTTCTAATCTTGCTTTAGACAACAGTTACATTTTTGTCAACCTTTAGTAACAAAAATACCACCAAACAAACACTCATAATGCAGAAAATGTTATCCCAAAGTAATATTTGTCCATGCAGAACATATATGGACCTTGTTATCCATATATACTTGATATATAAAATAATTCTGGCACAAAATAAAACAGATTTAAAAATCACGTTGACGTTTGAAGAAGGAAAAGCTATTTACATCTCCATGCTTGGTCTTCTCCTTTTCAAATTCGTTAGGTACAATTCTCAGAGAAGCTCACGAGCTTTCAAAATAATCAGAGTAGCATTTTGAGGACTTAGGCCTCTTCCCAAAAGGAAAAAGTCTAGCCAGCTTACACAAAAGATGCTGTTTGTGAGGTACAAAAGGCAACTGACAGTCTTCAAAAGGAAGAGATTGGACTTGAATAACCTTATATACAATCTTAAATTTATACCCCTAGAACAATATCGTTTATTGCAGAGGAAACCTTGAACGCAGTCCATAATGAATTAGATAGCAAGATTATCCTTGAGCATACGAATAAGTGAAGTGCTGCCCTGAGTTCTGCTCTTACGAGAAGTTCCTTTCTTTTCTGCCTTGACTCCCTGCAATAAGTTTTTAAGTCAAATGTGTTTGTACAACAAAAGAGCTCCAAGTACAAATATTGAATCTCAAACCGGGGAAAAGGAATTCCGCCATGAGAATATATACATCCTACCAAACATGGAGACACTAAGTCAAATTATTTAAAATTGGATACAGATAATGGTTAATAAAAGGAAAAGGAAAGCAATGACAACAGTGGCTGCAACCAAAACTGAAAATGATAAGCACCAGGAATTCACCTTTGGTTTCTCATTCTCGTCCTTGAAGTCTATATTGCCAATATCTTTTAATAAGATGGACGAAACTGGTAGAAGTCTCCTGGATAAATTAATGAATGAAGATGAATAAGCAAGCAGACCATTAGGAGCTGATGTAAGCAAACTAAACACGTGACATACCTTTTTGGCTTATCAGCATTCTGAAATTTAGTGCAGGAACCATGTTTGGTAACTGCTTCAGATGTGTTGTTATCATGGCATCCTACAGCATGTACAACTTCCTCACGCATTAACAATGTCGATGGACCCAATGGTTTCTGAATTACATAAGAAGATACCTATATTATTTCAGAAGAACTCTGAAGATATAAACTTCAAAACAGTTCAGATGAAACAGGTGACGCTGACAGTATTTTATGCCACTTTGTAAAGGTGGCCCTTGCTTCCTCTAGAAATCATAGAATTAACGTATAGGCTTCTCTAAGTAAGAAGAGTTGCAATAAGTAATTATCTATATAATTGTTCTACAGTAAGCCAATTTTCTTTCGAATAAACTATCTTATTCTCAAATATATTCAGAAGGCTTATCTTAAACTAAGCTACCATGTTTTCGTACTGCTTAATTTAATATTAAAATATATATTTCAGATTCAGACAAAACTAATGTAGTTGATTAATAGCCGAAGTTATAAACAAACATGGGATGATTATGAGCAAACATGGTGTCTGAATTTAAGGACATATCTATTGCAAACAAACATGATTTCTTGGTTTATTACAAGCCAGTTATTGAACAGAAAAAAGAAAAGATAGAAAAATGTTATGGTCAATTGCAAGGTATGGGATTTGAATTCCACATCGGTATTATAATGTGCTGATGTGAGTCTTATATAGCTTTGGGCTCTCCACCTTAATGGCTAGCTTTTAGGGGTGTGGTTTTTCCCGGGTTGTATCAATTGTACCAGAGCCACACACCATCTTCCGTGCCCATCAATAGTGCGGTGTTCGCCCGGGGCTAGAAATGTCTAGCACACATCTAACCGTCGAGGATGCTGGATGCGGAGCGTGATGGTTTGTTATGGTCCATTGCAAGCTATGAAACTTGAGTTTCACATCGGTATTGTAATGTGCATGTGGGGTTTATATAGCCTTGAACTCTCCCAACTCAATAGTTAGCTTTTGGGGTGTGGTTCTCCTTGGGTTGTATCAAAAAACTAATGCAACGATCATCTTCCTCCGCAGTTCTTAAAAAAATTTTGATATCGAAACCAATGATACAATAAATTTCTTTTGCGGGGCAGACACTTTGATCTTCTTATTAGACGCTAAAAGTTCCTTCTCCTATGTGCATAATATACTTAACTTTTGGGGTTTTTTATATCGTAACGCACTTTTGCAAAATTCTACTAGACACTTCATGCAATTTGAGTCCAAATTTAGCCTTAAGGAAAGATAGCTGTAACTTGGCGTGAAACACTTTTTCTTTCCTTAAGTAATTATTAGCAGTACTCACATCTCTCTACACTAACTGTTGAAGAGTTCCTCATCAACTTTATAAGGGACAGGTGGACTCTTTATATGATTAGACAATCCTCACCTCTTGAGCTAGCTTTTGGAGTTGAGTGAGGCCTAAGGTCCATTTCTTTAACATGGTATCAGAGTAGACCATCCTAATTCTCGTTTCCCAATGTTGAGTCCTCAATCCTCATATCGAATTGTCCATGCTCCAGATGTCTAGCCCCGTGCATGAGAGGGGGTGTTGAAGAGTCCCACATTGGCTCTATAAGGCATGGGTGGTCTCTTTATATAGTTTGGGCAATTCTCACCTCTTGAGCTAGTTTTTTGGGTTGAGTTAGGCCCAAGTTCAATTTCCTTAACGTTAACAAATTGCAATTCTGGTGATACTGGATCCTCAAGGTATTTGTAATTGCCAACCAGTAAATATATTATGGAAAGAAAAGGGATGCAAGAACCAATAGCCAGTACAAAGCTTAGACGCTCAAGAGAGTCCTAACAACTAAAGAATATTAGACTTTCTTTCCATATTTCGAATTCATAGTGAAGGGACTTTAAGATGTCATATTTTAGGGAAATTGGTTGTAGAACGTGGAAAAGATAAACTACATTTTATGAAATTTCACAACGAATACTACAACCAACAAGGCCATGCTTAAACACTAATAGCAACATCATTGATTTCCCATGCACTTTGGTTCGATGCTGGTAATCTGTTCTAGAGTCGTATATAGTTTAAAATATGTGTAATAATAACAACGAACATGATTGCAAGATAGAAATGAAGGTTGGCAAAAATCAAATTAGCTGCAAGTTCCATTTAAATAACTAGTCCCTCAAGTAATATGGAATAACTTGATGAAGATAAAAAATAACAGAAAAAACTATTACACCTTTCTGATAAATGGAGCAGAAGAAAAATCTCGAAAATATCTTCCATGCAAATACTGGTAAGGGGAGGCAAATTAGTCGCTGTTACACAGCAAAGACATCAAACCAACAACATTAATTTTAATTTACTGTTATTCTTGAATAACATAAATACTAGCTCGAGAACATTGCATTGTTAGAACTAATGCATTTTAAGATTAAATATAAGCAGGAGTGATAACACACCATAAAGGATACAAGATGTGAATTACTGAATTACGTGTGAAATAGAAATTTAGAATAAAGGTGTGGTTTGAAAAATAATATAACTCAACTGACCTTGTCCTCTTCATTTTGTGTTTGGTTCTGCACCACTGGAAAAGAGTTGTTATATTCAACGGAGAGAGATGACTCAGAAGAGTTGACTGTACATTCTGGAAGTACTGGATCAAAAAGCGCATGATCCTCTTCCAACAGGCTGGCCTTGTCTCTGTTTATGAAAGTTGCTTGGGAAGTGCAGACTACAAAATCTCCACACATGAAACAGAGATTGGCAATTAGTGCACTCGAGTCAAACATCAAAGAGGAGGTGACAAACAGAAGAATGTTACTCATGCTGTCCCATTTTTACGTGATACACTTTTCTTTTTAATCAGTCCCAAACGGAATGATATTTTTTTTACCTCTCTCCAGGAACTTCCCACTTTGCTCTCTTGGTGACTCGAACCCGCAACCTTAAGGTTGGAGGTGGAGGTGCTTACCACTTGAACAACCCTTTGTCCCAAACGGAATGACATATTTCTATATTTGGAAACAAATTAACAGTAAACTTCCCACTTTACATATAACACGTGATTTTATAGCCACACAGATTTCTTTGGCATGTTTTAAACCACAGGTTTCAAAAGTCTTTTTTAAACAACTTTCCGAGTCAAACAAAGCCATATAAAATGGAGCGGAGGGAGTAATAGATATGGTACAGATCAAAGAGAGGAGAGGTAATATCAAAAGATCTTTTTACAAGAACTATTTAAGATGAATAGGATTCAGAACTTCACTATTACCAGAACTTTCCATTTCTTGCCCGTCCTCCTGATCAGTACAAGAGCCTGACCGACTTAATACAGCAGTTGCTTTGCCATTCAAACGTGTAATCTCTGCTTTCATTTCATTTGGTTTCATCAGATCTTCAACACCAGTAGCATCTTCAATAGAACTTCTGTTTTTCTGAGCAGTCTATAACAGATTGCAGTGTCAGTACTAAAGCATTTCAGATTAAGGGTGTGTTTGGTATGAAGGAAAACATACCATGTTTTCCAATTTTTCCATGTTTGGTTGGTGTTTTGGAAAACATTTTCCTTATGAACTCATTTTCCTTCAGTTGGAGGAAAATGTTTACCTCTTATCAAGAGAAGGGAAAACATTTTTCAAAACTCCTTCTCAGCTTTCCGGTCCTTCCCCACCCTCACCAACCCACCTAACCCCACCCCATCTCTCCAAAAAGGCATCTTTTTTTTTCGTATTTTAGTTTTTTTTCCGTCACCGCCCGTCATACTACCTCCCCCAAACAAAATTTTCTTTTTACCTTTTCTTTTTTTAAATTTCAAATTTCTATTTTTTCGTTTTTCTGCACCACCCACCCACACAATTTTATTTTATTTTTGTAATTTCAAATTTCTGTTTTTACGTTTTTCTGCACNCCCCCCCCCCCCCCCCGGAAATATTTATTTTTATTTAGTTTTTTCATCCTTCGGTTTACAGGTCCGAAATTTACAAGTTCCAGAGTTATGAGTTCGGGGGTTTATGTGTTTGGAAGTTTACGGGTTTAGAAATTATAAAGTTTACGGGTTCGAAACTTCTTAGCGGTTCGGAAGTTTATGAAATTTGTTGGTTCGGAAGGTTGTTGGTTCGAAAGTTTATGGCTTCATGTTTGTTGTATCTAGTTTTTTTATGAATACTCTTGAGAAGTTATTTTCTTTAATTTGCGTACCAAACACCGGAAAATGAATAAGATTACTACTTGTTTTCCAAGAAAACATTTTCCACGGAAAACAATTTTCCGTTATACCAAAACACACCCTAAACATAAGCATGGGTGATAATTAGCATAAAGGATACAAAATGTGGATTACTTGTGAAATAGAAATTTAGAATAAAGATGTGTGACTAATAACATAACTGACCTTATCCTCTTTGTTTTGTGTTTGGTCCTCCAGCACTGGAAAAGAGCAGTTATTTTCAATGAAGAGAGATGACTCAGAAGAGTTGACTGTACATTCAGGAAGTACTGAATCAAAAAGCGTGTGGTCCTCTTCCAGCAGGCTGGCCTCGTCTCTGTTTATGGAAGTCGCTTGGGAAGTGCTTACTACAGAATCTCCGCACATGAAACAGAGATTGGTAATTAGTGCACTTGAGTCAAACATCAAAGAGGATGTGACAAGCAGAAGAATGTTACCAGATATGGTAAAGATCACAGAGAAGTAGTATCAGAAAGATTTTTATACAATCACTGTTGAATAGGAATAGGAGATTCAGAATTTCACTATTACCAAAAAAATTCTCTTCTCGCTCGTACTCCTGATCAGGGCAAGAGGATGACCCACTTAACAAAGCATTTGCTTTGCCATTCAAATCTGTACTCTCTGCTTTCATTCCATCTGGAATCTTCTGATCTTCAACACCATTAGCATCTTCAGTAGAACTTTTGAGCGTCTTAGCAGTCTATAACAGGTCAAATTAGTCGCTTACACAGCAAAGACATCTATCCAAGAACATTAATTTTAATGTACTGCTATTCTTGAGGAACATAAATAATAGCTTGAGAACATTGCATTGTTAGAACTAATGCATTTAGACTAAACATAAGCATCAGTGATAATTAGCATAAAGGATACAAAATGTGAATTACTTTTGAAATAAAAATACAGAATAAAGGTGTGGTGTGACTAATAATATAACTGAAATGACCTTGTCCTCTTCGTTTTGTGTTTGGTCCTCCACCACTGGAAAAGAGATGTTATTTTCAACGAGGAGTGATGACGCAGAAGAGCTGACTGTACATTCTGGAAGTACTGAATCATAGAGAGGAGAAGTAACGTCAGAAAGATTTTTATACAATTAATGCTGAAGACAAATAGGAGATTCAGAATTTTACTATTACCAAAACTTTCCTCTTCTTGCTCGTACTCCTGATCAGTGCAAGAGGTTGACCCACTTAACAGAGCATTTTCTTTGCCTTTCAAATTTATACTCTCTGCTTTCATTCCATCTGGAATCTTCGGCACTTCAACACCAGTAATATCTTCAATAGATCTTTCGAACTTCTGAGCAGTCTATAACAGGTTAAGCTCAAAGTTATAACACGTAAACAATGTCATTCCAACTTGTGGAAATATTTTTGATGTTTTCAACTTCGTTCCATGAATAACAACTAATTGCCTAATTACTTAGAAGAAGAAAATATTGGCAGTATTCTCAGAATGAAAAGAACAGAAGAAAGGATGACATATGTCCTACTGCGGAGTCAAGTCGCTCCTCAGTTCTTGTATGTGCATCTGACTTCACCTGAAACATAGTTATAACCACAAAATAAGCAGCCTTCTTCCGACAATACCAGTTATCAAATGGAGAGATCTGAAAGCTGTAAAAAGAAAAAAACTAAATATCATGAAAGAGACTAATTCATATTTGACTGGGTATATCAAAAACATGCTTTCTGTGTCAAGCAGCTTTTCTGCCGTGAAGACCTTGTGCAGCTTTATTAGTGCACTCGAACAAATTTCAACAGCTAAAACAATTCAATCTTCATTTGCAGAACTCCCTACAGGTCGACAATCTCCCCCCCCCCCCC
>ML343695.1:185550-231586 GCA_005239505.1 Nicotiana paniculata | reverse complement strand
ACACACACACACACCCCCAACCCCCCTCCAAAAAAATATTTTTTTAATATAGTTTCTGTCTTGATTTTTCATTTTTCGGTTTACAGGTTCGAAATTTAACAAGTTCCAAAGTTACGAGTTCGGAGATTTATGTGTTTGGAAGTTTATGGGTTTGGAAATTATTAAATTTACGGGTTTGAAATTTCGCGATTTCGAAGGTTTAGTTGTTCGGTAGTTTATGAAATTTGTGGGTTCGGAAGGTTGTTGGTTCGAAAGTTTATGGCTCATGTTATTATATCTAAATTATATATAAATACTCTTGAGAAGTTATTTTCCTTAATTTGCATACTAAACACCGAAAAATAAATAAGATTATTACTTATTTTTCAAGAAAATATATTTTTGAATTTCACCGAAAATATTTTTCATTATACCAAACACACCCTTAGTGCATATAATTTTCATTAAAGTTAAAAGGGCTGGTTTTGTCCAAAGCGGGGACAAAAGATAGTACAACTGGTGACGTGTTTAAGTCGTCCAGATGTGACCCAACTCACTCATTTGACATCACGCCTCCTTTATCCTTTTTGTATCAAAAGACAGAAGTGAGCCCTCAACTATTCATGCATGTAACTTGATCTTATTATGTAAAATTTGAGCATTAATAGTCTAACGAAAACTTCATTTTTAACGGGAAAGAACGTTACAGTTTGGGGAATGTCAATCTAAACCAATGGATCCTTACACCTGTCCAACAGAATCCAAAATTACTCTACTTGAATAACTTCACCTTCGCTCCCGCTACTAAGTTACAAAGCCATGCGTTCTCGTCTCCTTTGACACCAAAATTGCTTCCTTTACATTTTGAAGAACTCTCCAAAAAATTCTTGCGTAACAACAAATATCACACTTAAAAATAATCAAGACTACAAAAATTAAGTAAAATATAATATTTTATTTTAAATACATTGGATCTTTAAGCTTGATCTTAAATTTAATAAATTTCAATCCACTTGAAACTTGATCTTGGACTATATCCTCAACTTGAAATTAGATATTTGATCTTCCTCAGTTTGTGAGTATCAATTTGTAGTGTCTGCAAGCCACCTTAAGTCTGTCTTTGACGAATAAGAATGAACTATTTGGGGTAGTTTGATTGGAAAACAAGTTATCTTAGTATTAGTTATCCCATCCTCCCATAGACATAAAAATAACACTAAAGCCCCTGAATAATTAATCCGGAAATTAGTTATATCACGATTTTATCTCAACCAAACGTAAGATAAACTCATCTCAAATTTAATCCCAGAATTAATTATCCTTTATCCCTCGTACCAATGAGCTCTTCTTGTGCCCCTTTTTTTTTTTTTAGGCAAACAGAATTACTCTGAACAAGTTAATGTTAAGGTAAGGATAGGATGAATCCGTGCTTTAAGATTTCAGCTATATTTTTGAAGAAGCCATATTTATTCAAAGACTAAAAAATTTAGAAGAGAAAATCTTGATTTTGTCCATGGCGGGCATGTGAGTTCTTAGATCAGATGTTCATCGAAGAAATAACTAGTGCCAATTGACCCTGCAGTCATAAATTATTAAAAAAAGTTGTTCTTCTTCTTCTTCTTCTGTCATGTCCGGCTAATGCAAATGAAACAACACTGAGCTTCAACATTATGGTAATTAACTCAAATACATTTTTGGTTACTTTTGGTTCTTGTTGGGATACAAGAGTTATTATTCTAATTTTCTATAGTGTAGCCTTATTACTCTTGACACATAGGAATGGGAGCACCAGATTTGGGACCCCCGTAAAGAATTCTTGTTTAGTTCCATAAACACTAGTTGTTCCATAATCATTCTTGAAATTACAAGTTTAGTTTCTTTTTCTTTAGGTAAAGTTAATGTAGCATTCAGGGGATGCGACTGATTACTCTGCAGTAAAGCATCTAACAAATCCACCTGATTGCTCAAGAAACTTACAAAATCATGTGACTTGGAATTATATGAGCCTTGCAATTGTAAGTCTGACTAGATTTTACATAACAAGTTCCATGTTACCACATTCAACCAACCCATCAGATATTATCATGTAAAACAACTTTAACATAAATGTTATCAAATCTAATTCACTCAAAACAGTTATAGCATCCCTTGCTTACCTTCTTCGACAGCTGAAAAAAGCTTGACAGAGCGCACGGGTTGGTTCAATTCCTCAGTTCTAGGATCGTCCATAATTTGGTAAATACTGAAATCAAAAATTTTGGTTTCGGTATTCGGTATGGTATTTGATTAAAGTTTTTTTAAAAAAATAAATTGATATTAGGTATGGTATTTGGTATTTTAGAATGAAATACCAATATCGTACCGAAATATATATTATATTATACAATACACATTTTATTAATTATAACATAAGTATAAGAAATCTAAAATTTTACTTTCTTTATTCTTTAAGTTCATCAATTAACTCTAAGAAAGTAACAAGACATTTCTCTAAGTTTTCTCTCTCTAAGTTGGTATATGTTGGTTTTCGACAAAACTTTTGTTAACAAATGTTTTTAGTTTTTTTTCTTTTGAGTATTTTAATTAAGAATATTACCGTCTATGATTTATGGACTAGTTAATATTCAAACCGAATAAACCGAAACCGAAAGGAAAAAATCGAACCATACCGAATTTAGCTAGGTATGATATTCATATAATATTTTACGAAATCGAATACCAAAAGTACTACTAAATTAAAATATTTAAATACCGTATCGTACCGATAGACGACAGTTCACATAAATCCTAATGCAGAGGACTCTAATGGCTTCCCAATTTTGCATATAACTCACACCTGGATTTCAGGGGTTGCTCAGTGGCTGGTCCACAATTTTGAGGTCCAAAACTTTTTAATACGTAGTAGATTTCATATTTTCTTTTCAGTGAGACAATATTAAAGTTTGTAAAAATAATAATATAAAATCTATTAAAAATTATATAGAATGACTACCTATTTTTTAACAAAAAAAAATATTTTAGAACTTTGAATTAAATTACTCAAATTTTCATATTACTAAATAAATTTTTTTATAACAAGATCCAATGTAATGTATTACAATAGCATGAATAACATCTTGCTAACTTAAATTAACCCGTACCAATATAAATAATAATAGTACTATAGAATGTTACAAGACTCTTGTCTTGTAAGAAAACTATACTATAAACAACTAGCACGAAAAAAAAAAATCAAACACTAATTTTACTTTTAAATATATATATAAAGTTCAAGGCCTCTTATTAATATTTGACTTTTGGGCACTAATTTCAGTGAGTGCCCTTACATAATCCTTGTTATAAACATGTATATCAATGAATTAATTGTGTATCCTTTCTCTGATCGATAAATGTTGTCCAGTTTCTCTCTTAATCTTTCTTATATCCGAAAAAGCCACACATCTCGTAAAATTGATTTTCCTTATACCAATTGAAACATCTACTTTATTGTATATATTGACCTAGGCAAGTTGAATAGACAGAAAAGGGCCAGATATACCCTTTTACTTTCATTTGTTGTTCAATTTTATCCTCAGTTATACTTTCCATTCAGATATACCCTTAACGTCCATCAAAGTTCTATATTTGCCCATATTTTAACGGTCAAGACAACTGGCATCTTCTGAGAGGTTGAATTAACCCAAAGCAAAAAAATTCCAACCTGACTCGTTACCCTATCCTAACTATTCGCATACCAAAACGAGGAAGAAGCAGACATTATTTTGCCATCTTCAAGAAAAGAGGAAAACACCTTCTTCATCTTCAACAAAATTCAATTGGGTCACATTTCCAGTATTCTACCATAACTTTTCGACTTTGAAGAAAATCATAGTCATAATTTTTACTTAAAATCACATCAGAGAGATAATCTCACCATTATCAGAAGAAACCATATGAACAGGGGAACCACCAACAACCATTCTTAGAGAAATTTTATTTTGAGACCATTTTCACCTTCCTTTATTATTAATTCCATCTTTTTCAAACCTAGGACAACAATTATAAAGAGTCATTCCTTATAATATCTCTCAGTTTACTTTTGAAATATCCTTTGTTTTCGGCGCCATAAAATTCCCATCATTGACAAACTGGGATCGTCGGCGAAATTTTTGATCAAACTCGATGGTTGTCTGGTTCAATTTTTGAAGGTGCATGGAATTTTTAAGGTGTTTCAGATTTTCTTTTGTTGCTCGCCACTATTGTTGGTTCACTTACTGACGCATCAAATTATAACTGAATTTAAAACTACACCAGAGGAAAATAAAAGTCCGAAGAATAACCAGACTTTTTATCCAAACAAAGAGCTAGAACACTCACACCGGCGAGCCAAGTACCGCACCACTCATCAGAATGAAAGGTGCAGTTATTCAAGCTTAGAGAGCTATTTAGTTTTCCGAGGTGACAAGTGTTGAGAAAGGAGTTACTTGAGAATTAGTGAGTTAGGCATAATTAGTGAAAGAATTATTTATATAAGAAGAGTTTAGTCGGTTAGTAATGTTAGAATGTAGTTATAGGTGTAGACAGTTATCAAAGTAGAAATACATATATATACATGTACAGTGTAACAAGATAGTCAATTATTTTATTTTCAATTGAACAGTTAGCTCAATTTATCTCTCTCTAGAAATTCTCTCATTCTTCTCCTCTTCCCAGATTAGGGTTCAGATCAGTTGAGCGTCAAGCTCACATTTTGACATGGTATCAGAGCCACACGGCCATTAGCGTGGTATCACTCGTCTTCATTTTAATCTTCTCAACGTTTAGTGGTGAAGGTCAGCAATGGCAGTTGATGGTATAGAGCCTGAAAATCTGATTCACAATCACCCACTATTCCTGAACTCAAATGATAATTTCAGAGCGATTTGATTTCTCTACAGCTGCGAGGGCCATAAAATAGTCTGTGTGGAGCCGAGCGATGAGAATCGCAATCCTAGGGAGAAACAAGCTAGGATTTATTGAAGGCACATGCAAAAGGGAGAATTATGGTCCAAATCTCGTAGGTTTTTGGGAACGCTGCGATGTTATCGTCTTATCAAGGATCATGAACTGTGTTTCTTAGTGGAATCTTCTACTCCTCAAATGTTAGTGAGGCCTGGAGCGACTTAAAGGAACGACTTGACAAAGTTGATTGTTCCAAAAAAAAATTCAAATCCACAAAGAAATTGCCATAATCAGTCAAGGCACTAGCTCAATTTCAACATATTTCTTGAGACTTAGGGTTCTTTGGGCAGAATTTGAAAGTCTAGCCCCAATGGTATGTAATTGTGCAAGGTCGAGTGAATCGGTCACATTCGTGGAGAGATTGAGAATTCCGTAGTTTCTCATGGGACTAAATGAATCATATGAGCAGACTCGTAGTCGAATTTTGATGATGACACCATCTCCACCAGTTAATAAGGCCTATTCTATGTTGATGGAAAGGGAGAGCCAGCGAAGTATGACCAACACTTTTGTGTCTACAGAAGGAACAGAAGCAACTGCCTTAATGACCACAAAAACTGGATATCAAGCAGGGAATCAACAATCTACGTATCAGGCAGGGTATCAACAAACTGGATATCAGCAGAGAGGCAAGAAAAACTATAATCTCGTGTGTGATTTTTGCAAGTTAAGAGGACACACTAGGGATGGATGTTATAAAATAATAGGATATCCCTCTGAATTCAATTTTAAGAAGAAAATTGGGAACAATATGGCACATAATGCGACCTTGGAGGAAGGAAATCTCAGGAGTGTAGAGAAGCAAGCTTTCAGACATGAGCAGACAAAATTAACACAACAGGAGGAATAACAGGACCCTTTTTTACTAGGGAACAATACAACCAAATCTTAAAGTTGTTGAGCAAGGAAAACAATGCAGACAGCTCTGCAAATATGTCAGGTATTATTAGAGCTTTTCTTGTAGAATGTAACAGAGAATGTATTGTAGACACCGGAGCAACGAACCATATGGTTTCTGATCTACGGCTAATAAGTGATTAGACAGAAGTTAGTAATGCTGACACAAAGCAGGTGCACCTGCCAAATGGAGGGGTAACACATGTGTCACACATTGGTTCTTGTAAGATTACATGAGATGAGTTAGTCGATAATGTGATTTACATACCCGATTTCAAGTACAACTTATTGTCTGTATCAAAAATCACCAAAGAATTGAAATGTGTTGCTATGTTTTTTCCTTAATTATGTGTCTTCCAGGACCTTTACAATGGAAGGGTGATGGGGATTAGCAGAGAGAGAGAGAGAGAGAGAGAGAGAGAGAGATGGTCTCTACTTACTCACTCAATCCCTCAATAAAAACAATAAGGCTACAGAAGCAAGTTTAACAACAACAATAAAAGAGCAACTATGGCACAAGAGGCTTGGACATGCACCAGTTGGACCATTACAACATGTTCTAAATTTGGGACAAAATGTCTGTAAAGTAGCATTAGAAAACTGTGTTTTATGTCCCTTATCTAGACATACTAGGTTGCCTCTCAATAATTGCACAAGTAGAGTTGTAGAGATTTTTTACTTATTGCACATTGATGTATGGGGTCCCTACAGTGTACAAACATTTGATGGAAATAAAATATTCTTGACTGTGGTTGATGACCATTCTAGAATAACATGGTTGTTTTTGTTAAAGTTGAAGAGTGATGTAATAATGATGCTGAGGAACTTCCTGAAATTGGTGCAGAATCAGTTTAATAAAGCAGTCAAAATTATTATATCAGATATAGTGGAGGTGAATTCCTAAATTCTGAATGCAAGGAAATGTTTGAAAGTTTTGGAATGCTTCATCAGAGAACTTGTGTGTATACACCCGAACAGAATGGGGTTGCAGAAAGAAAGCACAAGCATATATTGGAGACAGCTAGAGCTATTAGATTTCAAAGGGAACTTCTTTACGATTCTAGGGACATTGTGTATTGACAATAGTATACTTGATCAATAGAATGCCCTCTCAAGTGTTGGGTAAGAAGAGTCCCTATGAAGTGTTTAATCTCCAGAAGCCAAAGCTAGATCATCTGAGAACAATGGGTTATTTATGCTATGCAAAGAAGAGGAATTCCCATGATAAATTTGAGCCAAGAGCAATAGTTGTTGTGATGATGGGATACTCAGAATACAGCAAAGGATACATATTTTATGATATAACTAACCACTCTTTCTTTGTTAACATGGATGTAATGTTTAAGGAAACTATTTTTCCTTTTAAACGCACAATCTCGAAGCAATTACACATTTTTACAGAAGAAAAGAATCTTGTTTTCCCCTTAACCACACCTGCAGTTGTACACCTGGAAGATGATTCTCCTGCCACTCTAAATAAAGCTATTGAGATTGCAGGGATGCCTACAATAGAACATTACTTTGATGAGCATGAGGCAGTAGTTGAAATCCAGTGTTTCATGATACTTATTCCACTGATAACAACTCCTCAGTTGATCCAGAATTGCCACGAAAAGAGCATGTACCATATGAAGTTCAGTCATCTCAGAATGAACAGTTGAGGAGGTCAGATAGACCTAAAAGAAATCATGCTTGGATGACAGATTATATTGTCAATCCTATGAAGCCTAAGTCACAGATTCCACATGCCTTGAGTAGCTATGTCAGTTATTGTACCCTAAAGCCCCAGTATCGCCAATCCTTGGCACTATTAACATCTGCTCATGAGCCAAGCTCTTTTAAATAAGCAGCTGATGACCCAAGGTGGGTGGAAGCAATGAGAGCAAGATACAAGCACTTGAAGACAACAAGACCTGGGAGCTGGTACCACTTCCAACAGGAAAGGTCCCTATTGGTCGCAAATGGGTATTTAAAATCAAGTACAAGGCTAATGGAGATGTGGAAAGATACAAGGAAAGGTTGGTAGCTAAAGGTTACAACCAACACAAGGGTTTAGACTACCATGAGACCTTTTCACCTGTGGTGAAAATTGTCACTGTCAGGACAGTCATCTCAATAGCAGCTTATGAGGGTTGGCACATTCATCAAATGGATGTGTTTAATGACTTCTTGCAAGGAGATTTGCATGATGAAGTGTACATGTCACTGCCTGAAGGCATTGCAAGCCAGGGGGAGTCTAGAGGCATGGTGTGCAGGCTTGCAAAATCCTTATATGGACTGAAACAAGCGAGCAGACAATGAAATATTGAATTCACAGATGCCTTGATCTCACAGGGATTCACTCAGAGTAATCTGGATCATTCATTATTCATCAAGAGGCAAGATGTGAACATAGTTGTGATTCTAGTGTATGTGGATGACATGCTGGTGACTGGCAACAGTTTGGAGTTGATTGAATCCACTAAGAGGGGGCTGCAATGGGTGAATTAAAATATTTCATGGGCATAGAATTTGCTAGAGCTCACCGAGGGATTGTTATAAACCAGAGGAAATATGCACTTGAGCTCATTATAGAGCTGGGACTAAGTGAATCTAAACCTGCTTGGACACCACTTGAATTTAATTAGAAGCGGACAAATAAAGAGTTAGGAGACTTGCAAGGAGAGGTAAATGATGAATTGATGGAAGATAAGGGAAAGTACCAAAAGTTGATAGGGAAACTTCTGTATCTGACCCTCACTAGGTTGGATATTGCCTTTGCAATGCAGACACTTAGCCAATTTAAGCAAAATCCCAAGAGATCACACTGGGAAGCAGCCCTAAGAATTGTAAGGTATATCAAAAGAGAACCTGGATTGGGAATACTCATGACTAGCAAGAAGGAAAATAACCTGACAGCATACTGTGATGCTGATTGGGCATCATGTCCAAACACGAGGAAGTCAGTAACATGGTTCATCATCAAGCATGGAGATTCGCATATTTCTTGGAAATCAAAGAAACAGAACACAATTTTCAGAAGTTCTGCAGAAGCAGAGTATAGAAATATGGCTCCAACAGTCGCAGAACTTGTTTGGGTGACAGGGTTGTTCAAAGAGCTGGGAATAGAGATAAAATAGCCAGTAAGTCTGTACTGTAACAACAAAGAAGCCCTACATATAGCAGCAAATCCAGTATACCATGAGAAGACAAAGCACATCGAAATTGACGGTCACTTCATAAAGGAAGAGATTCAACAAGGACTGGTGGAGACACAACACATTTGCTCTGAGGAGCAGCAGGCTGACATATTAACGAAATCTCTGTTAAGACCTCAACATGAGTACTTAGTTTCCAAGCTGGGAGTGCTAAATATTTTTGCACCTACCACCTTGAGGGGGGAGTGTTGAGAAAGGAGTTACTTGAGAATTAGTGAATTAGGCATAATTAGTGATAGAATTATTTATGTAAGAAGAGTTTAGTCGGTTAGTAATGTTAGAAGGTAGTTATAGGTGTAGACAGCTATCAAAGTAGAAATACATATATACATGTACAGTGTAACAAGATAGTCAATTAATTCATTTTCAATAGAACAGTTAGCTCAATATTACTCTCTCTAGAAATTCTCTCATTTTTCTCCTCTGCCCAGATTAGGGTTCAGATCAGTTGAGCTTCAAGCTCACATTTTGACATCAAGGGCTATTCTGGTTTCTTCAAATTCGTGAAGGTGGGTAATTTGAGTTTAAATTTGCATAGAGGAAGACAATGGGAGACGATGGTTATTAGATGGCCAATTTAGATTTCTCCATCAGCGGCGCACGGCGGTGGTGACGGATTAGGTATGGTAGTCTACGGTGGTGGCAATTTGCAAGGGTGGAGGTTGTGGGGTCATATTGGTTTTAATTGGTAATGGGTCGGATCAGGTCACGAGTTATTCGAACGAGAGTGGATTATTTTCTTATGGGTTGGGCTTCACTTAGACCTCATTTGTTTGCACTTAATGGAGGTCTGAATCTTAATCATTCAGATCTCAGACATTAAGTGCCTTTGTTTTTAAAGTCTGAATCTTAATTATTCAGATCTTAATCATTAAGTGTGTTTGTTTTTTTACTTCACAACCACTTAATGGGTCTGAATAAGTCTGTATGATTAAGATCTATAACAGAGACTTAATTTCATTAAGATGCTATCATATATTCATTATTAACTCCCGGCACCGCCTACCATTATTAACTACCACCATGCCACCACCGCCATCTTACTCAACCACCACCACCACCATGCCACCACTGCCATCTTACTCAACCACCACCACCTCCACCACCACCACCACACCGCCATCATCCTTAATCATAGTCGCCACCATTATCAACCATCACCACCCACTATCCCGACCACTCCCACCACCATATATCATTCTCACCCACAATCAACACGCATCCACCTCAACTACCACAACTGACCACCCCATTACCATCAACAACCACAGTCGATACTGCCTATTATTATAACCTACCACCACCCACCATATTTCTCAGTCACAACTATTACCACCACCCGCCATTATTAACTATCACCATCCACCACCAACATCCTCAATCATAATCACCACCATTACCAATCACTACTAGCTACTAGCATGAACCACCATCATCAACCAAAACTACCATCAACCACTGTCTCTAATCGGCATTCACTCGTTAGCCATCGCCACCAACAACTATCATATTTTAAAAAATTATATATATTATTGATAAAATATTATATTAGTTAGTATTTCATTTAAATTTTATGTTTATTAGTTTTCAAATAAAGATAAATTTTATACATTCAGATGTTAAAAATCAAACAATCTTAATTATTTTTATTCAGATCTTAATACACATCTTAATATATTCAGATGTTCTTAATCTTAATACACATCTTGATATTCAGATGTGTATTCAGATTCAGACGTCTTAATCTTAAAAAAAATAAACGAGGCCTTAGCAACCTCTACGTGGCAAGTCCGTCAAATCAAGGGCAAATTTAAAACTTTGCCAAACGATAAGAGCAAAAATAACCAAAAGATGTAAGGAAGGACATAAGTAGAGAAATATATATGACCCTTTTCCCTTGAATAAACAATTGAACATGCAAAGCATCTATATTCGGACTCTTTCAAAGATGAAGCCATGGTTTAGAATCAAGACAACAATCCCAAATGGAAAGCAAAAAAATAAAACGGAAATGAATTATTTCTCCTACGAATTTCTCTTGTTTGTCGTTGTTGAATGAGGAGTAAATTTGTACTAGGTGACTAGATGGAGAAAATGACAATCTTTATGTCTAGGGACTAGGGTATTTAAAATAGTCATCCATATATTTCTTCGACAAATTTATCCTTTAAATTTATTAAAAGTTAGCTCACATAATCTCCGTTAAGTTAATGTTAACTCCATGAGTTAAGCTCACACTTGATTGTCACATGGTTTTTTCCCGTAGCATGCATGTTGATTTTTGATTGATTTTTTTTTTTCCTCTTAGCTCTGTTCTGCAGTTATAGGGAGGGCTCATCGGTCATCACGGCTAACAACCCCTTTATTTCCAATGTTTGGATCTGTTCTTTTTAATTGATACGGAAATTAATTTTTTGGAAAAATTAATTGCATAATTTTTTTGTTAGATATAAAAATCCTTTTTGGATTGTTTTCAGATATTAATATATTTTGGTTAATTTATATTGTTTTCACACACTATTGTTTTCCTACTTAATTTTAAAATTCTTTTCCATAAGCCACATTTGCATTTCAATATCTTAATATGGCCAGGGGCTGCACTAGAATGTTTGGAGCGAGTTCGGCCGAACCCGGTAGCTTTGATTCGAATCTCGTATTTGTCTTAAAAATTCATTGACTATGTACAAATTATTAATTTAAAACCTAATAAATTATAACAATTAAAATCCCAAATCCATAAGTTTGAAATCTTGGCTATGCCTTTAATCATGAGCAACAAGAGAGAGGACTACATGCAAACAAAAACAAAGGCTTTCCATATTCATGTTATGATACGTTATTAACGTGACAATTACTCTTTTGTATATTAAGTTTTGTCCCATAAGGTTGAACTCCCCCGGAGCACACCGAACTTCAACATTATAGTACACTCAACTACATTTTTGGTTACTTTTTTCTTACTCGTATAAGATTTATTATTCAATTTTTTCTCTAATGATGTCATCTTACATGAGACATAGCAGTGTGCTAGACGTATATCGGTCACGCGCATTTTAAACCCACAAACTAAATTCTAGATCCGTCTCCGGTAACATTTGCATCAGATTTGGATATGAGCCAATTTTAGCCCAAGTCATCCACCGGTCTCTCACATTGCTCACTGTTCATGCAGCAAACAGTGCATTAGACAGACCCTCCCAGAAAAAGGGTAATATCAGCATAAATAAAGCTGCCAGATTAGGTGAAAATAGTTCTCAGCGTAACATCGTAGATTAAAGACGGATTGTGCATGCTCTTAAATACAGCTTATTGTATCAGCACTTCACAAACAGTAAATAATAATTAAAGGGATAATCATATATTCATATTCATGGCGTTCCCATGCAAGACATTCAATTATTTATTTCCACATGGGACTGAACTTATGCCAGTGAAGAATATGTACAAATACACCTCCTTTCTTTCTGCCTTGGGGGGATGATGCAGCATACCTTAATCTTGGTTCTCTCGGTTCAGATCTTGAATCCCAAAGCAAAATCTTGTTCTATTAATAGAAAAAAAGGGTATTTACTTGCATCTACTAAGAGAAAACTAAAAGAACTTCCAAAATCTTGCTCTGCATAATGCTGTTGCAACTTGTGAACTAGTAAGAATTCTCATATGCTTCCCCATTCAATATATGTTGGAGCAGTAGAACATACCACCCTTGGTTCTTATACGGGGATCGGAGTTTTCTCAAGGCTTTCTTTCCCAGTGATGCCATCTTTCAAAGTCTTGAAGTATTCATTGTAATCTTTCTCTGGAGGAGGGTTCTCTGGATGCACCGTGAACGGCTCACTAAATGGAATGACACTTTTAACCTACCAGAGGAAGCAAGCGAGATGTTAGTAACTTAGAACAGATAAAGACAATTCATTTCTGTTCGTCACTTTTCCTTCTTTTCCCCCATGAGCAAACTGGAAAATAGATAGATCAGATCCTGGAATTCTCAATTAATATAGATCACTAAACAGTTGTTCGGGAAGCCTAAAACAATTCTAAGGATTTCAAACCCATTGCAGGAAACTGTATTTTCAAGTTTAACTTTCACGGGAAATATTTAAGTGTGCATGTATAAATTGAAGCTGCAGTTAGAGTATAAGTTTTGTCGCGACAGTGTTGAGACTAACAAAGGAAGAAGATAGAATAAAGAACTTGCGAGAATCTACTAAATTCTCATAGAAATTCTTTTTCTCTAAATTTAATTGGAGTACATAGCATACATGAAATGTACACACTTCTGCAGATTGCTGCTATTTGTCACTGCTTCCAGACCCATCAAAAAAAATTCTGCCCACCGTTCCATATGAATTTAGATACATGAATTTGCCTGAATATCCTAAAATTCTGCTTAAAATGATGGCCATCCAGACAAAGATACCTTAAAGATGGATTTTAAATATGGAGTATCTTTTCCACCTAGCCAATGATTAGACATTTGGAGGAAAGACAAATATAAGATGCCATAAATGTGACTTAAATGTACTGGCGATCACGAGAAGCTAGCTATACATTATGTTTCTTGTTAGGCAAGTACAACTCTGCATATAATAAGCAAAACATAAGGAATAAGCAATTATATGTCGTGTTGAAAGGAGAAGCACCACCTCAAATGTCTTGTCACATGCATAGGGGCTTTTCAGTGCTGCCACACATATCCGAGCAACTTCTTCACGGGATATCTTCCCCTGTACATATCAGATATAAATGTTCTCATGAGAAATTAGAGAGCTTACCAACAGGGGCAGATCCAGAAATTACACTAAGGGGGCTCTGGAAAAAGCAGCAAAAGAGTACTAATTGGGTCTGAACACGAGACTTGCTCAAGACACATTCCATGGGTCAAGGGATTCAATAACATGTATATATACCAAAATTCTTATTTTTAAAAATATAATTGCCAAAGTAAGAAGTGAGTTTTCAGTGAAGATAATTCAATTAAACGTCTTATGAATAGGGAAACTCCACCACTGCTCACCAACATTATACAAATTGATCTTCAACTGGACTTTGTGAATAACATAAAAAGAATTACACAGGCTCCACAAGGCTATAAATCAGAAAACAACTTTAATATCTCAGCAAATACCGTGATATTGTCTCCTTGATCGAAAATGAGATCAGCTCCTGCAGGCTCCTCAGTTAAGGCACAAGGCCGGACTATTGTATACGGTATGCCAGATTCTCGAATCTCATCTTCCCCCTGGCAAGAACCTTTATCTGTGTGAGGATAGGATCACAAATAGCAAAACACTTAAGACCAATGGCGTAGCCACCCTATGCCAAGGGTGGTCAAGCGCACACCCTTCGCCAAAAAACTATACTGCGTATATAAGTTAAATATTACTTTTTATGATTATATATTATATTTTGAACACCCTTAACACAATGGAGTGAAGCAGTTTAGGGTGTTCAAAGTAACGTGTTTTTCAGGGGTTCAAAGTTATGCCCATTATATTTGAAAAAATTAAACGGATACCACTGAGTGGTCTATTTGATTCTTTTCAATCTAAAAAATTTCCTAATAAAAAAACTCTTATAACTTAAAATTTGTGTAGAAATAAACAATTAATGTTAAAAGTAATCTTTTACCGAAAAATTATTTCTTAAATAAATTTTATAATTTAAAAATCAAGCTCTACAAAAACTTCTGCAACAAAAGCACCCTACAAACTACAAGTCCTCTCGACTCTCTCTTTCCTTTGGTTTTATGCTACCTTTATTAGTAAAATTTCTAATGTTGTCTTTTTGTTATTTGAATTTTGATTTCTAAAATTCTAGTTCTATTAAAAGTTTTCTTTTTATTGTTTAGCTAAATATTACGTAGTTTGATCTACAAATTTTGGTACATCATTTATCAACAAAAAATTTATTGACTTGTTTAAAGTTTGAAGACCCTGCTTAGATAGAATGCTCATTGTAAAACAAGATGGAATTGCTATTATAAAATGGACAGGGTAGATGTATAAGTAGAAATGCATACCAAGGAGAAGGCTCTTATCTCCTATTTAATTACCACTATTAACTTCTTTGTATATGGTTAAAATTCTTAGGACAACTTCTAACAGGGGTAGTGTTAGCCCCTAATGTTGAGACGTGACGGATGTCGGGCAGAACCAATGTCAAGGGCTTGTACATTGCCCCTTGGCATGGATTCGTACGGGCGTTGGCAAGCAATGTGCGAAGCTGGGAGTGTGCCTAAGTTAGTGCATGGACTTGGGCAGGTCAGCTAGAAAAGACGTCCTGAATGATGGCAAAGCAACCTTGATTGTGGGCGACGGCTATGGCAAATGAAGGCGCATGGCATTTGGCTAAGGCATGCCTGCGGATCAGTGGGACGGCAAAGCTGTGACAAGTACATTGTCATAAGCTAAGGGCGAGGCATGGTCCAAAGACAAGGCAGGGCAAGCTGAAGACGAAGTGTGGGCAAAGTTGTGGAACAAGTGTGCAAGTCATGTGACTGTGAAGAAATGTGTTGTCCATGTGCTGTGGAAGTTTAGCCATGTACAGTGCACATATTGCAGTTGGCCAAAGTGCTAATGATGGGTTCAGTTCGTGGGAAGATAGATTCAAATCGTGGCTAAGTGTTTATGCTTGTTTTTAGGCTTGGCATGTGCCAAGAACACTGTTGTAACTACCCCTTTGTAACTGCCATATGCAGCCCCTTTATATGTGTTGTATTTCGTTGGTTTAAGGAAAGTAAGCATATGTGAGCCTTTCCAACAGAGAGTCCTTTGTATATTCTGCAAGAATTAATAAAGGTTGGGTTTTACCCCTATGTCTGTGTGTTGCTTACGTTTTACAAATCTGAAATAATTCTAAGTCCTAAACTGTGTGCGAAAAAGTAAGGCTGAGTGGCTTGAGAGTCAGGTTGCTGCCGTGCAGTGCCATATGCGAAAATTGGCCCTGTAACAACTCGTATCAGAGCCAGGTTCGTGATTTGGGACCATGGCTGGTGGATCCACTCCAGACTTACGTGATCGTGTGCAAAAGTTGGAGGTGCTGATTGAAGTGATTGATGATCCTTTGGATTTGGATGATCTAACTACTGAGATCTATCGTCTAAAGGATGGAATGAATCAGTTTCGTGAAACTATTCAACAAACGTGTGAGGCCACAAATGTTCAAGTTGAAGATCTGAAAAAGGAGAATGAAACTCTTAACCTTGAAAGTACTGTTCTTCGAAGGGTTTTGGCTGCTCCTGGCCAAGGCAGTGAAGAACGTTCCAAGGTAAAGATCCCAGAACCGAAGACGTTTGGTGGAGCGCGTAGTGCTAAAGAACTGGAGAACTTTCTGTGGGATATGGAGCAAATATTTCGTTGCAGCCAAGGTTCCAAACGAGGAGAAAGTAACCATAACAAGCATGTACCTAACGGGAAATGCAAAATTATGGTGGAGAACTCGCATGGCCGATGACAAAAGTGCAGGCAGACCCAAGATCAATAAGTGGGAGAAACTTCGGAAGGAAATGAAGGACCAGTTCTTACCTAGCAGCGCATCTTGGCTTGCTAGGGATCGCTTGAAACGTCTGCGGCAAACCGGAACAGTTCGTTAATCCAGAACATGTCGGAGGATGACAAATTGCATAATTTTATTTCTGGAATGCAAGCATGGGCGCAGAACGAACTCAGGAGACAGAACGTGAAGGATCTCCCGAGTGCAATTGCTGCAGTGGATTCATTGGTAGACTACCGCAGTACTCGAAGTCTTTCTGAAGTTCCTTCTTCTTCATAACTTAAGAAAAAGGTGGAGAAGAAAGGGGAATGGAGGAAGGAAGTTCGAAAAAATTGAGAAGGTTCTTGATCACCGGGTTCTTGGGATGCATAAGAAGAATAGGCGGATAGAATTTTTGATTCAATGGAAAGGAAAGCCCGAGGCAGATGCGACTTGGGAAAAGGGTGCTTCATTGTGGCAACACGAACAGCAAATAGAGGACTACTTGAAATCAGCCTCGACGAGGACGTCGAGTTCAACTAGTGGGGGTGGTTTGTTAGCCCCTAATTTGAGACGTGACGGATGTCGGGCAGAACCAATGTCAAGGGCTTGTACATTGCCCCTTGGCATGGGTTCGTGCGGGCGTTGGCAAGCAATGTGCGGAGCTGGGAGTGTGCCTAAGTTAGTGCATGGACTTGGGCAGGTCAGCTAGAAAAGGCGTCTTGAGTGATGGCAAGGCAGCCTTGATAGGCGACGGCTATGGCAAATGAAGGCGCATGGCACTTGGCTTAGGCAAGCGTGCGGATCAGTGCGACGGCAAAGTTGTGACAAGTACATTGTCATAAGCTAAGGGCGAGGCATGATCCAAAGACAAGGCAAGCTGAAGACGAAGAGTGGGCAAAGCTGTGGAACAAGTGTGCAAGTCATGTGACTGTGAAGAAGTGTGTTGTGCATGTGCTGTGGAAGTTTAGCCATGTGCAGTGCATATGTTGCAGTTGGCCAAAGTGCTCAAAATGGGTTCATTTCGTGGGAAGATGGATTCAAATCATGGCTAAGTGTTTATGATTGTTTTTAGGCTTGGCATGTGCCAAGCACATTGTTGTAAATAATTCTAAGTCCTAAACTGTGTGCGAAAAAGTAAGGCTGGGTGGCTCGAGAGTCCGGCTGCTGTCGTGTAGTGCCATTTGTGAAAATTGGCCCTGTAACAGGTAGCACTTGACAATATCAGCAGCTGTAACTGCAACTTTGGTTAACTGGGAAATGATGCAAGCTAACCATCTGTGTTAAATCGGTGACAAAATCTCTCTTATTGAGTCCTAGGCACTGGATCGGGAATATCATCCATCTCAACCACCATTTAATATTTTTAAATAATAAATTCATTTTATCTAAAAGATCAAATTACCATTTTACTACGCACAAGTGCCCGGCTCAGAATTTGGGAATATATCACATTTATCCTGACCATTAAGCATTTTTATTTTTGGGTGGATAAGTAACCTAACCATTAGGCAGTAGCAGAATTATCAACGCATTTATGCTCGTTGTAAAAGAAGTAGGAATACTTGATATACAAACCTTTAACTTGAATGTCAGGATGAAGCCCAATTCCTTGTTCAATCGCACAGCTGGAGGCTGTTTGCTTAAATCAATTCCTGGTCTTTCTGGTCTAGTTACGCCAGCAGAACTCACATGTATAAACCTGTAGAACAATAGAGTTAGTACAAAACTGAAAAATCAAAGAAGAATAATGCACTGCTTCAAGTTTAAATACAAGCCAAAAAATCAAGGAAGAAAACTTCACTGCTGCAAGTTTAAACTAACTATATAAAAGTGGGATCTAGATACCAACCTGGGAGTTATGGGATCTTTAAGATAAGCCCGAATGCATGATACAGGAAGTTCAAAAGGACCTTCCTTGAAAGTTGGATTCAGTTTACCATCAGATTCGAATTTGCTGAACATAAGCTGCAATTTTTGAACATGAAAAATGAAAATGCAGAAAGATGGAATACAGTGCGCAAAGATGAAGAAAGGCAAGTTGCTGATATAACATACCTGTAATGACATGATTTGACTGGGGTCAAAAGCCGGTGCATCTAGTACAGTTCGCGCTCGGAATATAGGCCTCAAAGAAGAGAAAGGCAGACGGACCTGGAAATGATGCACTTATGATAAAATTTAGACATTCGGAAAGTCGACTAATTGCTGAAATTCACAATAACTAACCGATTGCCAACCCTCAATGGTGTCAAAGCTCAATGTATAACCCACAGCATCCCAATCACGGCTAATGCGAACAATAAGCTTATAACGACGGCCATCACCTTTAAGGCGCAACTCTAAACCATCATAAGCAGAAAGATTTTCAGGTTCAGAAAAGTTCTGCACACACAGAAAATGAGTCAAAACCCTGATCAGAAAGTAATTATCTTTCCCTGATTATTGTGATCTAGGCAAAAGGTTCAGTTAGCTCTAGGTTAAGCTTGCTATTCGAGCTTCACTCATAAAAATTACATCTCACATGCAACTGCAGTTTGGTGTTAAATTACCAGCCATAAACCCATAACGAAAAGTCGAAAACTCTTACTGGTTAAGTCACTTTATAGGAAGTAAGATTCAGCTGGTTCGTTGATAAACACTATGCATAATTGGGGAGTCAACGGGAAAGATGTAAGGAAGGTATAACCATCTTCCATGCTTGATAAAGAAGTAAATGATAGGGGGAGGGTGGATACCCCTCCGTGTTGGATATTTCTAGCCTTGCTACTATGGATAGTTTGGAGCGATCATATATCATTTCCCTACACTGAAATCCAAAATTCGTTGATAGGTACTCCATCTAAGGAGGCAAGTCAATGAACATCTCTACTTCACCCTTCCCCTTTCCTTTAGGGAATCAAATAAAGCGTAAGTCTCCACATTTGAGCTTCATTAATGAATTTAACCTTGAAATATAACAGGACTGTTGTCTCAAAGTTAAAATCAGAAATCATTGAAAGGAAAAACACTTCCAGTTAGTTAGGAACAATACAATCCACAAGAAACCACTCTTTGGGCTGTTGACATAAGGCTACTGGAACATTGCTAGGGTGAGCTTCATAAGAAACAGATAAAATAGAAGTAGAAACAAGAAGTTAAAGCTGGAAGGTATAGCTCAAATCTCAATGTCCATGTGACTAAAACCCTTATAAGGTCCTTTCATAATACTATTGACTATCGTACATTTCTAACACGTCTAGCGCCATCAACTCAAGGGAACTGCTAAAATTTTCTGAAGCTGTAGGATACATGGCATGTATCAAGAATTTTAAAACTGCCTAGAATATTGGGGTCACAGTCACTAGTTCAACAGCGAAAACTTTACATAAAGGATAATCAGTGCTTCAGTTGACTGTGTTTTGGCTTTGCTAACATTGCCTCTTCATCCTACTGTAATTCACAAATTATGTTACTCGCAAGGCCTTCAGGGAGTTAGAAGCTATTCTATTACTTTTCGCCAGCAACATTCGCTAGAAATTGTCAATGTTCAAGGTTTCAAGCATACAAGTTAACAGAAGGGATGAATGCAAATATCACCTAAACAAGCCAGACAACAATGTAACTATAAGAGGAAGTATCAATCTTGGCATAAGAGAAAAAGTGATTCATCTTTTGAGTACATTCATGAAGAGCATTATTATGCTCTGCGCTGAATATGATAGCTGAAATATTATTCTTCAAACTGCTGAAATACCAAGGACGCGACAGGAAAAAAAAGATATTAATGACTACAAGGTATTGCAAAGGATCTTAGAATCTTTAATTTTTCAGGTTACTTTTAGGTAATTGCTTATGAGCTCGAATCCAGTAAGATTGCAAGATTCAAAGAGGAATTAAAAACAAAAAGACGGACAATAATGTTCTGGGGTTAATAAAAAATCCATCCAACTGATAAGTGAAAAGTTAAGCCTCACGCATAGAAATCAAAGGTAAGCCTCAGGCATGTCAAATAACATGATTCAATCGTCAAAAGCTTCAAAACCAAACATGAAGTAGAAAGCGAGAAAAACAAAGCAGAAATTAGGGTAACGAAAAATATATTTACCCTTGTCCTGATACTGGCAAAACCCCCATTGTTAGCAGTGGTAACAACTCCTGAACAAACAGATAACAAGTCAAATTGATAATTTAATAATTAGAGATCACCACAACGCCAGAGAAATCTAACAAAATATCACCCAGAACATTTTATCTATCAGGAAAGATAACCTTTGAAGAGCCCTGTTGGTCCACCATTTTCCCCACCAGTTAGATCTATTTGGAATGTACTTTGACTCACTCCACCCATCACAACATCATCCAAAGCACCCCAAGGAAGTTCTTTAAATGAATTACCTGCATGGAATTACTGAACAAAGTCAATCTATTGGGTGAAACTAAACAACATTATAATGGGGTAAACTGTGAAAATAAAGCAGCTCAAAGACAAGAAAGGAAGAGCAACTATGATGGGAGTTTATTTCATACTAATGCAAACTGTGATACTGATCAATCACATAAGAGCGAACGGATCATATATAATCCCTCCCATCATCCCCCCCCCCCCCAAAAAAAAAACCAACCCCACCCTATGCTGACCACCCCCACAAAAAGAAAAAAGAGCAAGAAGATCGTATGAACTGATACTAGAGCTTCCCAAAATGCAGATGTTATTTCTAATGGAATTTAATGTAAATAATTTTCAAGTATAATTTTTCCAGCTCAAGTATCTGCCTCCAAGATACTCTTGAATACACGGATAAGGGAATATAAATCTTTCCTGTAAACAGACCTCAGCTGTTTCACTCATGATGGTATAATAAGAAAATCGAAAAACTTTCATTCTGTTGATTTTTGCAATTTGTTCTAATGTTGAAAACTGATTTTTAGAGCCAATGATAACATTTCAACAATGGATTCTTCAGTCTGCAACAGCATACCTTCATATCCAAATACTAGTTTTCCTGTGCGAAGGCCAACATTTTCTTTGACGACATTTATTAAATTCTTCATTCCAATGTACTCCACCATTTCGGGTGAGTCGCCCTTAATCTGTTCTGCCAAGTAAACAAGGATGCTTAGTGAACTGGTGCCCCAACACCCAAGTTAGCTTATAAAGTTGGAATGGTAACAGTACAATATGACTCCAAGGATAGGCAATCAGTTGGCCACCTCGGGTTCAAAGAACTTGATTCCCTGCAAATCGCGTCAAGAGTACAGCATAAGCAAGAAGCAATATTAAAAGTTATGAAACCAATGAACACATACCATGACAAAAAAGAAAAAGAAGTGATTGTAGTATTGGGTAAAGAAGGACCAAGAGTAGAATTTACAGTCTAGCAACAGAGTGATGTAAATTCATTTGAACACAAAAACAAACAAATATACTAAGGGGTTTGTCAAAAGTTACAGCTTATTTACCTGACTGTATTTTGCCCTGTCAGGTGTATCCCCTTCCTTTGGGCCAACAATTACAGAAACAGCATTAATTACGCTCGTTACTCCTTTGAAGTACTCAGGAAGCAGAGTGCTTGATTTGGTAACATCTCCAACAACCTAATATTCAGTAAAGAAATGCACAATTTCACTTTGTTGAATATGTGGGTGTACTGCAATTAAAACACTGTGTTCGTCCAGATATGGCTTTTCATGTTGAAGTAATATTAATGAAAAATCAACAGAAGGTAGTGAATGACAAGGACAATGAATACTCATTTTGGAAGGCGCAGTTGCATTTTGGAAGAGATAATACAGGAAAGGTCAATTCTAAAAGGTAACAAGATATCCCAGCTGACACAGAGCTTTATGTTTATTAGAGAGAGCGATGTTGACAGGGGAATGAGGAGTACAACAATATGAACACTAGTTAGCAACTCTCATTCTAGCAGAAGCATATCTCTCAGGAGTGGTAAAATGTTCTCTTTGCTTTTCTTTATTAACCATCAGTTGCAATTGAGACAAAATATCATTCTTTCTCCATTTCCAATGAAAATATCCAGGAATGCACTCAGCAACTCAACAAGTATACTTGTATACTCTTTAGTATAAGATAATTCACGAACAATTCTTCAGCTATTGATTACAAGAGACCCTTTCATCAGAAAAAAACAGTTAAAAATTATAACTTTCTACTCAACGCACTGCCAGAGTTCTATCCATTCGTTTGTACTTTGATGAGGTTTCAATCATTAGGCAGTATGAATATAATCCTCCATTATTTGCCTATCATGCAGCTGAACCTTTATCCATTGTGATAGAATAACTACATCAGTGGCCATTATCTGTGTGGAATTATTTTTCTAGTTGGATTCCTTAGTTAACCTATCCCAGCAAGTTTCATAACTCTAGTGGCTAGTCAATTTGAAAAGAAGCAATTAAGGGCCTTTGATGTTAGGAAATATTATCAATCAGTTATCATTATTCATCAGTAAGTTTCCCAAAAGATCAACTAATAGAATGAGATAAGAGACCCTCATAGCAAGAGCAAAAGAAAATAACCACCTTAGTATTTGTAACATTTGACTTTTCCATTCTTCTCTAATTTATTCATTATTTGTAAATCAGAGAAGAAGAAACAATTTCTTACTCTCAAGCCATAATGGGCATAACTAAAACGATGCTTGATATCAGAGTAGAGAAAGTGAGAATAAGATGAAAAGAATACTCACCAGGTCAACATCTTCACCAAGCATTCTTCTTGCCTTCTCTTCATTTCTGACCTACAAGTATTTAAGAATGTCAAGAAGAAGAGTGTCAGTTCAAATAGAGAGTGAACATGTTTTTCTATTTAGTAAGCAAATGAAAGAGAGTTAAATCAAATCATATAAAGGAAATATAAAGGTAGAAAAAATTAGAAGCAACATACGAGTACTCGGACAGGCAATCTTTTGTTGCGTAACACGTCGACCACTCTTCTCCCGACACCACCTGTGGCTCCAGTTACCAGCGTAATTCCGGAAGAATCCATTGAGTTGACTGGTGTACTAGGTGATGGACCAGTTAGCTTCTCAATAAGAGATTCAAAGAACTTTGCAGGGGAAGGAGGGCCATTAAAAAAATACAATGTCTCTATAAATCTGCCAAGATCCCAACCTTGTTTTCCAGCTTCTGCCAAGATGGGCCCCTTAAATGTCTTGAAACTAAGATTCTTTGAGGTCCGCCTATAAACAAAATTTTGATATTTCTTGTTAGGTCTAGATAATGGCCAACAAAGTTGAGAAGGGGTGTGCCGTAAGGATTTCTGGGACGATCTTACACCAACAGATGAAACACCCTGCAATTCATTACCACATACAAAAGTAGAAACGCAAACATTAAGGAACTGCCAACATGGAGAACGGAAACACAAATGGAAAACGAAGCAATGCAAGCAGTTGACAGATGAATCTGAAGTCCAATTAGCATTTCAAATAAATTGCACGTCTAAACCTTTGCCTAAAGGTTAAATGAATCCATATTATACTCTACATTGTGGAACTATGATTTCATCAAATGCATTACATAACCGGAGATAACTCACAAAGCTTCATGGTGTCTGCATAAGAATTTGATAGGCAATGTCCTCTAATAGAGTCTCTTTCTCATGGTAGAAACTACTGACGAGTTAATAAATTCATGTAACAAACCAAGTACCTGGAATTCTCGATGTCAAATTGAAGTAAAAAAAAAAACACAGCACCCCAAAAAACCCCTCTGACAAAATCTTAGTTTTCATTCACCTCTAATACTTTCTGCCCTATAAAACCCCAATTATACCTCTGTTTCATGTAGACTACGACTACTACATTATGGGGTTTAACATTAGCTTCTTAACAGAATTAGTTATAAAGATTGATTTCTGGACAATATTGCGCAGTTGCAGGAAATATATTATGGATCATCAATCACTCTAAGCCACATAAAAGTTATTAAAATCCAGCAACCTACAACTCAAAAAATTATATATGCTGATATATAAGCATAGATAATTCATCAGATATGTCGTTATAAGCATTTCTGTTACTTTTATACCAGCTTAAGCAAACCCTTCCTCCACATAACTATCACTGTATCACCATCCAGAAAGAATAAAATTTCAATCAGGTGCATCAAAAAATTTATGAGCTTCAATTCAAAATAAAAAGGAAATTTTTTTTGTTTTGCCTCCCAATACAAACTAAAGATTCCCATTACACAGAAAAAGGACACAAATAAAGGGGCATGTTGAAAAGATGATACCTGAAAATTCAGAATAGCTGAAGAATAAGATGATGGCTTTGTCACAGCGATATAACAAGAGTCCATCTTCCCACAATTGAGTGAGAATAAGGTAACAATGCTATTTAATTTTGCTTCTTACGACTGCAAAAAACTAAAAATATTATGTGGTTGTTAGAGTGGCACATGTGAAGTTTTAGAGTTAATTTACACCACATATTTGGAGGGAAGCTTTGAGGCTTGGAACGAAAAAAGTCTTTTCTAAACTTTTTTTAGGACGACGGTTTATCTTTTGTTAAGAAATCTTTTCACGTTATAATTTTGAAATTCACTAGCACAATTTTGAAGTATGCTACCAGAACAGTTGCCAAAATTTTTAATTCTGGTAATCTGCTTCAAAATTTGGACAGCAAACTTTAAAAGTCGACATGCTTGTGCTTTTATCATTCAAAATTCTGGTTGATTGTATGCAACTCAGCAAACAGTGCACGGATTACAGCAATAGTCACTTTTAAACCCGCTATTTAAAATATATCCATAATTTACAATATGTTTAAAAATTAATCAATTCACCCAAATTTTAGGATTACGTATCCTTAATTTGAAAAATCAGGATTTAGTGCCATGAATTTTGAGCTGCTAATTTGAAATTCTGGACTAAGTATCTTGAATTTATGAACTATTAATTTAAGATTCAGGACGTACGATTCGAATTTTAGGACACAATTTTTGAATTTTAGGACACAATATCCTTAAGTTTGAACTTTGAGGTTTAAAATGTTGGACTTCGTGTTTTGAAGTTTGAGCAAAATTGGTAAATCTTTAAATACATTGTAAATTGTGGATATATTTTAAACACCATGCATAAAAATGGTTACTTGGTGTCATTTTCGCTCAAACAATATTGGGGAATTTGCAGCCGTACCCTATATTTGTGCCTCCTTTTAACATGTACACTATTTTTAAAAGTTATTGATTTGGTAGCCATTTGACAAAAAATCCATAATAATGTGACAATTACACCCCTGACAAATCGTGTGATCTACAACCTCATTCGTGAAAAAGATCTCATTTTCTCCTCTCAGCAGCTTTATCAAAAAACCATAAACTTGTCCAGATTCATCTTCATAATCACACTTGCATGAAGTTGTTTCATGTTGAACCTAAAACGTCATGCTAATATAGCATGAAGTTTTTCACATTGAAGCTAAAACTTCGTGCTAATGCATGCTGAAGTTATTTATTCTACAGTCTACAATTTTGTCATGAGTTTTATCTGAAACTTCAGTCTAAAAATGCTGAAGTTATTTAGTTCATTTGCGAAAACTTCAGACTAAACATGTTTAAGCGTTTTAGTTCATTTGTTAAAACTTGAGACTAAACATGCTTAAGTTTTTGTCTTGCAGTATGAAACATGCTTAATTATTAGTTCATTTGCTAAAATTTCAGACTAAACATGCTTAAGTTTTTTTGGTTAATTTGCTAAAACTTCATACTAAACATGCTTAAGTTTTTTAGTTCATTTGCTAAAACTTCAGGCATGTCATGCTTAAGTTTTTTATTTTATTTGCTAAAACTTCAGTCTAAACATACTCAAGTTTTTGTCTTGAAGTATGTAATTTTCTAATGAGTTTTTTTTAATGCATACTAAAGTTATTTAGTTCATTTGCTAAAATTTCATACCAAAACATGCTGATGTTTTGGCCTACAACTTACAGTTTTGTCAATAGTCCTGAAGGGAAAAATTATTGTTTTAAATGCTTTTAACAAAAAAAATGGGTACGTATGCAAACAGAAAAATAAAATGGGTATAAGTTAAAAGGAGGGCGATTAAATAGGACGCCCCATGCAATTTGGACTAGAACTTGGACTAGCCCGTAAAACTCCTCTTATTTACAAGCCCAAATGAAAATTTTCTCATTTTCTCTCTTATATCCTAATTTAAAAGCCCAAAGTCCAATCGAAATGCCAGCGGCCGCAAGTTGGGCTGCCATATATTGGAGACTTGGAGTTGTGAGAGAGAAGAGAGGAGAAATGGGAAAATTTCCCCCAAAAGAAAAAATTTTGTTCTGCAAATCAAGTATATGACTGGATTATTAATTCTCTATAGCAAATGGCATGTAATAAAATGTTGTAGAACACGTCACGCTCATGGAATTTGTGGAACTATTATTATATATATACTATATTAATTAGAAGTTGTAGATTTCGTCAAGAAAGGAACAAGCCTTGGCATTAGATATATATTAATTTCATTGAAATAATAGCATTATCATCTAAATCTAAGACGGAGATTCCTTATGATGAGGCAATCTAATATGTAGTACTATTCTCTAGCATATTATTAAGTAAATAAATTAAGGTCATCGCTCTACACGTCAATATCTTATTTTTCGTGTGTGTGTGGGGGGAGGATTCCTTGGTAATTGACAGTTCCATTTAGTCATTGGTGACATATTCCGAATGCGTGAAAGTTGATATAACAAATATGCTGCGCATTTTGTTGGAAATTTAAAAAATATGCTGTTTTTTTTTTTTTTTAAATAAAAGGTTTTAAAATTCAACTTCTCAACAATTTAAAGAACTGATATAACAAAATAATAGTAGAGAAATAACGGTAATGAAATTTTCGATCGTCTGAATAAACTAGAAGTGTGTAGTAAATAACAAAATTTTGCTTTGAAGTTGTCTATACTATGATACGTATTTGTGACCTCCTTATAATAAGCACGGCCAATAGATTGTAATTAGGTATGAATTTCTGAAACAAAGATAAGAAGTTAAATAAAACATATTACTAGATTGATATCTTACTGCTCCTGAAGCCTCAGCCCTTTAAGTTGGTCATACACAAATTACTTGTAGTTGAATACAAATTAGTATTGGCAAAAGCTTAATGAATTAATGATTCTCCTCATTAGATTTTCTACTTGCTTTAAACTAAGAGATTTGCTAATCCCATGATCTCAATTTATTAATTAATTACTATTTGGAAAAGCTATAGGATTAACCCAATTATTATAAAGTTGTATTTAACTCTTGCTGTATTACTTAAGCGGAGGCATGGTCTGCATGTCGTTCCTTAGCTAATACGAAATCGTAAAAGTTATAATACAACATTTAAATCTCATAGAATACTACGTATTATTATAAATTCAATTACAGGTTGTGGATTTCGTCAAGGAATAATTAATGAACAAAATCATCTCAGATTACATCTTCTGACGAAGACTAAGATTCATTAATTAACGAACAAGGAGGGGCTATTTAACTACTCAATAATGCTCTTTATTCTTTTATCTAACTTAGAAATAAAAAATTTAATGTTAAGTAAATTAAAGTATATCGTGACACACATGATAGTAATCAAATGTTTAATTGGTTTGATCAGTTGCATGAAGAATAATTTCCGTTATATTTAAGGTGCTAGAAAGCCCTTCTTCTTTGGGTTTTCATCAGGAGGAAAAAAGAAATTAATAAAATCTAACAGAAGATTAGCTAGTTGACTAAAGACTTCATTTATTACATCAGGATGCAGCTGTTTAAGAATATTTTAGATAGCTCTATAAAGTATTTTATGTAGCATATATACTGGTGAAACTATATTGTATCATTCGTGGAAATGATAGTAGGTAATTAGATTCCTTAAAGATATGATATATTAAAACAAATATAGTAAGCTGTTTAATTTGAATAGATTGTAGTTAGGCTCTTTCTTAGATTTTCTACTTGAGAAGGCTAGATCTTATTGAAAATATAACTAGCTGTGTTCTTTCGATTAACAAAAAATTAGCATAACAAGTTACTACTTATTACCATAATCTAAATCAGCAATACATAAGTTGAAGACTTGACGTGATTAGCACAACATATATAGTCTATAGGATTGCGTAAAATGTGAAGGAAATTTAGACTTTCCCTTTTCTTCCTTTTTGGCACTTCTATAGTTAATTGATCCATATAATGACAAATTACCGCACAATTTTAGTGACTATTCACTACCTTAAATTGTTTATAGTTACATGGATCTTTATAATTTTTTTTAGTTTTATAACTATATTTATTTTTTTATGCTTAGGAGATTTACTTTTACGCATAAGAAATATGTGTTTTACGTATAAGGTCTAAAAAGGTCAATTTCTCAACTGTTTACGAGCTTACGTTAAATTGACATCAATTTAATTTTTCATTCAAATGCTTAATACCTTAGTTTTCTCATTTCTGTATATATAATTTGTAAATCTTTCCTTAAATATAATTTACATTAAGTTTTGCGTTATTTTCTGTTTTGTCATAGTTCAAAGTTTAAAAATTAAATCTTCCAACATAATATATGATATGTATTTTATCATTTTATTTCATTACAATGAATGTATTTACACCTAGGAAGGATGAAATACGCTATATAAAGAATTTGACATATATATCTCTATTCTCGTCAAAACATTATCACAGAAAATGCTGGAAAAGAAAGTCTTATGTATAATTGCAAATAGAAAAAACAAAAATTGACAAAAATACAAAAGGGTAGGAGATCTATGTGTAATATGGTTGAAAGGTAACAATCATGTTCATACTCAAAAAGTAAGACAAAACCCTTTCGGCAGCAACAATAGCCGGAAAATTAATTGCTGTGTCCAAAAACAAACACCAAAATAGTGGACATGCCCACTGATTCAAGGGGCCAAATGTTCAATTTCTTCCTAGCAAACCTCATTTTTTTCCCACAAACTTTTGAAATCCATGCCGACAAATTCAGCCCATTTTAAGACACCACAAACAAAACCTGAAAATAAATATGTGTGTGTGTCACCCCCTTTCCATATTTTTGACAATTTTGGTAAGATTGATTGATCTTCTCCGTGTTGGAAAAACTTTTTATTTTTATATATCTATAACAGGGATGTTTCAATTATTTTCATTCAATACATGTCAGACCATCACCTCCTATGATGTTTTGTGCTCCTATTTATTAATTCAATAGGACCACAAAAATCTTTGTTAATTTTAAGCTTGTTGTGGCACGGTAGGTTCTTATTGGACAATTGGAGCAGAAATTATGGGGTAATGAGGTAGGTTTTTGTTGAATAATTTTGTGGGATGATTTGAAGCATGTTATATGTAAGAGTAGGTACATTATGAAAATGTACACTGCGGAAAATTAAGTTTCTTTAAAAGGAAAAAAAAAAGAAAAGGAAATTCCTATAGAAAAGATATAAGAGACAATATTATACAACATAGATATTTATATAATTTCTAAATAGTATAATATAAAGTAATTATATTTCTTCTTTCAACTCTCTTTACATATGTTTTTGCAATTAGTTGTGACTATCAACTCAAATTCACATTATATTTGTTTCTCGGCTTATTTATATTCGTCGCTTATATACTCTTTATATAAGTAGAATTAGATATTATTTTGTTTTTACAGCAAATAACTAAATAAGTGAACCGAAAAATTGAATAAAAACAATAATATTATTTCTAGAATGACGCACTCAACATGCTCTGCGAACACTCACGAAAGAATGGCCTCCTAAGTCTTAACACGACTAAACCAACTTGTGTTGTTTTTGTCTTCCGTCTAGCTCGAAAAGACAAAAATAAAGAGGAAAAGCTAATAAAAGAATAATAAAAATTAAGAGAAACGTTATCAGAGGACCTGTCGAAAGAGTCTTGGAAATATGACAGTTAATTAAATAAAATAAAAATAACTAATCAAGTCATATGGGTTGTCAGTTAAAGTGACAACCACCGTCATTATTTTAGAGAGCTTGTCTTTTATTATATGGATATTTCTTTATATTAATACGATTTCATATGAGCTGAAGATTTTGATCGAGGTTTATCGTTGACTTTTTAATTTGAATAATTGGAATATGATTCAAAATGCAAAGTATAATGAAAAGACTAGCTTGGCCACTAGGGACCATACAGTTAGCATGGTGAAAATTTTATTTTTCTCTTAGTTTTCCTCATAAGCCTTACGTGAGTGTAACTACTGGATGACTGCTTGCACAAAAAATAACAATACGTGCCTTGTTTATTTCATTTTTCCATTAGAGAATTTCAAATTTGTAATCCAAATTCAAGTGAATTTAGGTAGATTTAATTACTTAAAATTAATCGCGTGCAATCTGTGCATGGTATAAAATTAATGGTAGGTGCTTAGAATATTTTTTAGCACAATATTAAGGAAACCATGTACTATATATATATTGGTATATTACTCATTGACCTTTTGATGCTTAAACAAAGACGCGTGCTTATTATTTTTCGTTGTAGATTATTAGTTAGCCTCTCTTATCTACTTGCTCTCATTGGAAATATACTGTATTTTGTTTTGTTTATAGGGAAGATATTACAAAAGATCAACCCTGCCTCCCAACATCTCATGTGCTTCATTAAAAAACAGGATTAGAATGAAGCCCTAAATATTTGAAGATCAATAATCAAGACGATTACTCTTTTTAAACAACCATCAAATATATGTAAATTAGACAATGCTATAATCATAAGATTAGAAACACTAACCTCTTGAAATCGTTGCACAAATCTTTCAACCAACAAGAATCCAGGGTTGCAGTCTTCTGCTATATGCCTAGTAAAACCTTGTACGATTTTACCTTTGGGTGGGCAAAAACAATACAACTCTCAGAGTGAGTTATTGGGTGAAATTAGTCTTCCTTTAATAGACCTATTTTTGGTCGATAATCTCCTACCAAAAACGTGTAGGATTCTGCTTTTACAAGTAGAATCCTACTCCAGCTCTACTAGATGACTTTTCTCCCAAGTCACTTTTTATCCAAGTCTTGTCCAGGTTTATACTAGGTATAGTAGGGACCATATAAATAATAAGAGGCTACCAATTATAGCATTAATTCAAAATTAGCATGAATTAATTCTTACTATAATTAATTACAATTTAGTCCACTAAAAACTACAATTGAACTCCTCAATATGAATTTCGAAAATTCAGTAACACTTATTTTAACTCCCCATGTTAAGATCTCAAATATCAGTTAATTAAATTAAACCACTGAAAATTTAATTTAATCAACTAATTAAATCCTTTACAATTCCGCTTAAAATATTTCATGTGACGGATACAAAATCCCCCGGCCGGGTTTTCACATGAAAACTTATAAGCTCACATAAAGGGTTATCATCAAACTCATAACCGAGTCATGAATTTTATCAACTAATTATTATTCACAAATATTATTTGTTATTGTTCAATCTATTAGGCATACACTAACTCTGAATAGAGTCGTACCTTTTGATAAATCAAAACAATAAATAGACTATATTGATCATAATAATTATATCAATATTAGGATATAAGCTCATTTAATAAATTTGGAGAAAGTATTTTATATATTCAGTACAAAAACATCTTTTCTCTACTTAGTCCGTTCAATATACACTAAGTATACTAGCACAAGAAGTTGGAGTAAAATCACTCCCATAATCAAGACAAATTATATTATAATCTTGTCCTACATTCATCAAGATATTTTGTCCAACAATATCTTTGATTGTGAACAAAGTTTATTAGTTATGAGAACTAACAATTTAATCTTCTGTGCATGAGCGAAGACTCCATACACTAAATTATCTACTACATAACTAAAAGGACACACATGTAACAAATGATCTATTTAATGTAATACTTTATTGAATTGAATAAATTAAACAAACAATTGTTCCATAAAGAATAAAGCAAACTACTATGTCTAAACCGCATGGTTAATAGTATATCCCAACAATCTCCCACTTAGACTCATAATCATGCGTCTATTACTCTAACACCCATTCTTTCTACATGTTTGTCAAAAATCTTCTATGTCAAGCTCTTTGTAAACGGGTCAGCCAAATTGTCCTCTGATGCAATCTTCAACACTCTTGCATCACCTCTCTGAGTTATGTCCTGAATTAAGTGATATTTACGCTCAATATGTTTACTTCTTTTATGGCTTCTTGGTTCCTTCGAGTTTGCAACCGCACCACTATTGTCACAATAAAGTACAATCGATGTTTGAACCGAAGAAACTACATTAAGCTCTTTCAGAAAGTTCCTGAGCCAAATAGCCTCTTTAGCTGCCTCAGATGCAGCCACATATTCGGCTTCCATGGTGGAATCATCAACACACGATTGCTTGATGCTCCTCCAACTTATGGCTCCACCTCCTAAGGTAAAAACATATCCTGAAGTAGATTTTCTAGAGTCTCTATCTGACTGAAAATCTGAATCAATATAGCCAATGGGTGCAAGATCACCAGAGTGATACACCAACATATAATCCCTAGTCCTTTTCAAGTACTTGATTATATGCTTAACGGCAGTCCGGTGTTCTCGTCCAGGGTTAGACTGTAATCTACTAACCATGCCAACAACAAAGCAGATATCAGGTCTAGTACATAGCATAACATACATGAGACTCCTTACAATAGAAGCATAAGGGACCCCCTTCATCTTTTCTATCTCATCAATCATTTTTGGGGACTGATCTTTCGACAGAGAGATTCCATGTCTAAAAGGGATAAAGCCTTTCTTGGAATCTTGCATGCTAAACCTGGTGAGAATAGTATCAATATAAAGTGCTTGGGACAAGCCTAATATCCTTTGCTTGCGATCTCGCATAAGTTTGAGCCCAAGGATATGTGTTGCATGTCCCCAAGTCTTTCATATTGAAACGTGAGGAAAACTATTCCTTTATTGAATTCAACATGCTCACATTATTTCCTATGAGCAAAATATCATCTACGTACAAAACCAAAAATATAACTTTATCTCCATTCCACTTCTTATAGACACAAGACTCATTTTCACATTGATTAAAACCGAAGGTTTTAATCGATGCGTCAAAACAAGTGTTCCATGCTCTAGAAACTTGTTTCAATCCATAAATGGATTTCTTTAATTTACACAACATGTGCTCATTGTCACTTTTAATGAAACCAAATGGTTGTTCCATATAGATGCACTCATCAAGACTTCCATTTTAAAAAGTCGTCTTGACATCCATTTGCCAGATCTCATAATCGTAATGAGCAGAAATGGATAAGAGAATCCTAATGGATTTAAGCATGGCTACTGGCGAAAAAGTTTCCTCATAATCGATCCCTTCTTTTTGAGTAAACCCTTTTGCCACAAGCCTATCTTTAAAAGTTTGCATTTTCCATCCACTCATCTCTTTTTCTTATAGATCCATCTACAACCAATGAGTTTGACTCCAGTAGGTGGTTCTACAAGATCCCGGACTTGATTGGAGTACATGGACTCTATTTCAGATTTCATAGCATCAACCCATTTATCAGCATCTGTATCCTGTAGTGCTTCGTCGTAAGTAATAGGTTCTGTATTAGGCTCTTCAGGGATTCTATCATAAGATTCTCCCAAGAGCGCAAACAGGAGATGTTTTCTAATAATTCTCCCACTACGACTAGTCACTACAGGTGGAGGTTGATTTTGTTGTTGAGTCACAACATCATTTTCTGGAACTAAAGCATCAATGTTATCCTCCACTCCTTGAGGTGCTATGATATCATTAACTTCCTCCTGGAGTGCAGGCTGCAGAACAATTTCAGGTTGTTCAACAATCTGAGGTTTCTCTACATTAGTCCCACTACTTTGGAGTAGTGAGATGTCAGGCAATTGCTCTTGTGCAATCTGTTGCCTATTGACATTTCTCCCACTATGCTAATTCAGTGGTATGTCAATACTGGCTTCCGGGATACGTTCTAGAGATGAGTCTTTAGTTACTCCATTATTTAATTCCTGTAAAACTAGTTTACTTCTAGGAATATGGTTCGTTAAATAGTCCTCTTCTAAAAATCGGGCATTTATCGTAACAATTACCTTCTTTTCTTTGGGACAACAAAACAAGCCGCCTTTAGTTCCTTTTGGATATCCAGTAAAATTGCATACTTCTGTCCTTGATTCCAATTTATCCGCTTTCCCTTTCAGCACATGTGTTGGACAACCCCAAACCCGAATATGGCGTAAACTTGGCTTGCACCCAGTCCACGATTCTATTGGAGTTGAAGGTACTGACTTTGAAGGAACCAAATTTAGAATGTAATTTGTTGTTTCTAAAGCGTATCCCCAAAAGGAAGAAGGCAGATCGGAATAACTTAACATTGATCTAACCATTTCCATAAGGGTCCTATTTCTTCTTTATGCCACACCATTTTATTATGGTGTTCCTGGGGAAGATAATTAAGATGTAGTTCCACTACGTGATAAGTATTTTATGAATTCCGCATAAAGGTATTCACCACCACGATCAGATCGTAATGTTTTGATATATTTATCATGTCGTTTCTCTATTTCCGTCTTAAATACTCTGAAGATCTCAAAGCATTCAGACTTACGTCGCAATAGATAAATATATCCATATTTTGAGTAATCATTTGTGAAAGTCACAAAATACTCAAAACCACCTCTTGCTTTTATATTCATAGGACCACACAAATCAGAGTGAATTAATTCTAGCTTATCGCTGGCTCTATTCCTTTTGAGGGAAAATGTCTCTTGGTCATTTTACCTTCTAAACAGGATTCGCATGTTGGTAGTGACTCCACTTTCAATGAACTCAAAGGTCCATCAGAGACCAGTCTCGAAATCCTATTTAGATTTATATGACCTAGATGTAAGTGCCACAAATAAGTTTGACTCAATTCAGAAATACGTTTTCTTTTATGTGGCAGATTAATGTTGTTTAATTCTATTAGTTGTTGTAGCACACGAGGAGATATATCAAGAATAAAAAGGTCATGTACTCTAGCAGCAGTGTAGATAAAACGTTTATTAAACTTAATAACAACAAAGTTATTAGCAAAATAAACATTATAACCAACATCCATTATTTTCGAAACTGAAATCAAATTCCTTCTAATAGAAGGTACATTGAGAACATCTTTTAAAACTAAAACTCTATCACTACTAAAAGAAACTCTAATATCTCCTAAAGCTAAAGCTGGTGTTGGCTCGCCATTGGCTTGAAAAATGCAAACTTCATTTTCACGTAGCCGTCGCGTTTCCTGAAACCCCTGCAAAGTAGTGCAGATATGGTTAGTGGATCCCAAATATACACACCAAAATATGGTAGAAACAGCTGCTAAACAAGTTTCAACGACATTTAAATTTGAATTACCTTGCTTATTCAACTTTTGCCAGATAGGCAGGGCATTGCTTCTTGTGATGCCCAGGTTGCTTGCAATGATATCACTTGCCTTTGGACTTTTTCACACCAGCCGCACCACCAGGTGCCAAAACCTTTTGAGCCTTCTTTTTTTTTCTTATTGCCTTTCGACTTAGAAACCGAAGCTTTCTCAACATTGAGTGCCGCAACTGGAGCTTGTTGTTTGATAATAGATTTTGCCGCTTGCAGCTCATTCAACAATTTCGCTAGTGACAAATCTATTTTGTTCATGTTATAGTTCAAGCAAAATTGTTGAAAACTGTCAGGCAGTGTCTGCCGGACCATCTCAATTTGAGACTCCTTATCAATCAAAGCTCCAAGGACCTCCAGTTCATTCAGAAGACTTATCATCTTCAGAACATGGTCCCTGATCGATGATCCTTCAGCCATCTTGGTGTTCAAAAGAGCTTTCATGGCTGTCTGCTTAGCTGCACGATTTTGCTCACCGAACATCTCTTTGAGACTTTCGAGCATATCATAAGCAGAGCCCATAGACTGATGTTGATGTTGCAAAATATTCGCCATAAAGGCAAGAATGTAACATCGCGCCATCTCATCAGACTTAACCCATTAGTCATAGGACTTAACCTGATCATCAGTAGCATTTTCAGGTTTTTCTGGGCACTCCTCAGTAATTACAAATTTGTAACCTTCAGCAGTTAGGACAATATCAAGGTTTCTTTTCCAGTCAACATAATTCGGTCCTTCTAATTTGTTTTGGTTCAGAATTGAGGTAAGTGGGTTGAATGAAGACATGGTTAATCTGAGAGATATTCACATTAAATAGATCATTAGTTATGTATTTAGAATAATTAAATTCAAAACAGCACATTACACATATAACCATGCTCATTGAACAGTTAGATTCGTTAGGGAAACTTTACTATTCATGCAAAATATATGAGTTATGTAAGATATTTACCCTATAAATTAAAATAGGACCAACTCAGATGGAGAGTAAACTGTTAATTTAAGATAGGTAAATATCACTTTTATAAACTCTAGTTTCATTGAATCAACACGTAACTCAGTTGGAGAGTTAATACAAGTAATCATAACTAGAGGCAAAACTAGAGTAATCAGCTATAATGAACTTATCCGATGTGGAAGAAGACCTATGTCAACATATAAATTCACTATATTACTGTAAAATACAATTGAAAATCATGAGAATTGAATCCTACCATCACTGAGTTCTTTTTAAAAAAAATCTTTTTTTAAAAAGAAAAATTACAGAAAATAAAAAAAGGGCTAAAAACCCATCTAAACGACCCTGAATGCCCAAAAAACGACGTACATCATCAGCTAAGCTGATGTGTTTTTTACGTTGGGCTGATTCCGATAAACCTACCAAATTTGAGGTAATTCGGAGTTTGACAAAATTTCAGAATTCCAAATTCATGACCTATTACTAGAATTCAATTTTTGGCATTTTTAAGGGTTTTAATTACTTTGACTGGTTCAAATCACATAATAAACAGATGTATGTTAAAATATGATTTCAGAACTCAAAATAATATTTTTATTATTATTTAATAAAACGTGTTCAAACAAAATTGTAAAAAAAAACAATATATTTTTCACTGTTCAAAAAACGCCATTGTTCATAATTCTGTATATTAATCCAAAATTACAGAACTAATATCATACAAAACAGTCAATTTTTTATTAATATAACACTCTCTCTGATTATGGACAAAACACAACTAAAACAGATTTAATTCACTGTTTATGCATATGTGTATTAACCCATAATTACAAATTAATAACATTCAAAAACAAATTGCTATTCATAAAAAAATGTAATTAAACAGAGTGTCATTAAATATAACACCACTGTTTATGCATGTGTATATTAATTCAGAATTTTAGAATTAAGATACTAATAAAAAAAATTACGTTTTTGACATAGAATAATCATATCAAACATGTATCATTAAACAACACATTTTAATATTACTCTATTCATGATGTATTACATTATCTAGTTAGATGTAAGATGGCGTCTGATACTAATTGTTAGAACATGCGCAACGGAACGGAAGCAAGCATACAACTCAGGCATCAAATACATGTAAACTAGACAATGCTATAATCACAAGATTAGAAGCACTAACCTCTTGAAATCGTTGCGCAAATCTTTCAAACAACAAGAATCCAGGGCTGCAGTCTTCTGCTATATGCCTAGTAAAACCTTGGACGATTTTGCTTTTGGGTGGGCAAAAACAATACAACTCTCAGAGTGAGTTATTGGGTGAAATTAGTCTTCCTTTAATAGACCTATTTTTGGTCAAAATCTCCTACCAAAAACGTGTAGGATTCTGCTTTTACAAGTAGAATCCTACTCCAACTTTACTAGATGTCTTTTCTCCCAAGTCACTTTTTACCCAAGTCTTGTCCAGATTCTTACTAGGTATAATAGGGACCACAGAAATAATAAGAGGCTACCAATTATAACATTAATTCGAAATTAGCATGAATTAATTCTTACTAAAATTAATTGCAATTTATTCCACTAAAAAACTGCAATTGAACTCCTCAATATGAATTTCGAAAATTCAATAACACTTATTTTAACTCCCCATGTTAAGATCTCAATTACCAATTAATTAAATTAAATTACTGAAAATTTAATTTAATCAACTAATTAAATCCTTTATTCCGCTTAAAATATTTCATGTGACGGATACAAAATTCACCGGCCGGGTTTTCACATGAAAACTTATAAGCTCACATAAAGGGGTATCATCAAACTCAGAACCGAGTCATGGATTCTATCAACTAATTATTATTCACAAATATTATTCGTTATTGTCCAATCTATTAGGCATACACTAACTCTGAATAGAGTCTTACATTTTGATAAATCAAAACAATAAATAAATTATATTGATCATAATAATTATATCAAGATTAGGAGTATAAGCTCATTTAATGAATTTGGAGAAAATATTTTATATATTTAGAACATCTTTTCTCTACTTGGTCCGTTCAATATACAGTGAGTATACTAACACAAGAAGTCGGAGTAAAACCACTCCCATAATCAGGACAAATTATACTATAATGATCTATTAAAAATAATACTTTATTGAATTGAATAAATTAAATAAATAATTATTCCATAAAAAATAAAGTAAACTACTATATGACTAAACTGCATGGTTAATAGTATATCCCAACAATGCTAACCTTTAAGTTGCGCATAATGGTCAATGACTTCTTATATTTGAATGGATGCTAAAATACAAGATTTTATTCATTGGTTTTGCAAGCCTCAAAAGAAAATATTAATGTTATACGGAATAACTAATAGTAAGTAGTTATTATAAGCATAGACAAAAATAAAAATTAATTATTAGGGAATTTAAAACTTTTGTCATTTTCGATTCTTAACATTAATGTTAACTCCCTATGTATAACATTCAGACTTCTATTGTTTTAGGGCTTTTGGACATTCCAACAGAAAAATACCAAGTTACGTGGCACGAACATACAGCTTTACATAGAGTAGTAGATAGGTTAAAGGTAATGTCTGATTCTGGTGCAAATTGCGATCAGTTATAGGCTAATCACTATTCACTAATGGCCTTGCGACGACAGCAAGAAAGCAAACCCCTAGTTTTAAGCTTATTTTTCGCAAATAGATCTTTTTGTTTTGTGGGGGCGTGCTGTTTTGGTGCAACTAATATGGGATTCATACTTAATTAACTTAAGATAATGTTAATATTAACGGTTTATAATAGATTAATCAACTGCAAGCTTGGATGGGCTATAACTTGTGATTAGTTTTTTCTTTTCTCCCTATGTTTGTGTGATCTAAGTTGTTAGTTAAAGCGGGCGATTATGCTTGAAAGTTGAATCGAAGCATTTTGGTCAGAAAATTCCCAGTTAAATGACAGAGGATAATTTATGACATTTTCAAAATTGACTAGAACTCTACATAGGACAATAGGAAAATGCTAATTTTTTGACGAATTGTTTGGTCCATCGTCGGCAGAACAAGAAATCTTTTTACGTACACATAAGATTACACGTGTGGGCCGGGGAACAATAAGAAATTTTTTAACTTGAGAGTTGAATGGTCATTCATTGAATTAGTTAACTAACTTTTCATCTTTATTGGTTGATTTTTGGGGAGGGAGAGTGGAACGGCACCACTTAACATTTCTTGAATTAATAATTTTTGTCCTTCGGGTACGTACGGGTTAATCTGCTCATTATACAATAATTTACAAATCACACAAAAAAATATAAATCGCACTGGACATTCTTGAACCAATATTGTTCTTGTAGATTTTGTATTTTTAAGAGCTTATATAACTTATGTTACTGCATCTTAACCTGTTTGATTTGGACTATATAATTAAGTTGATAGTTCGAATTCATGTTGGTACATAGACCCATTAAGTAGGGTATGTAAGAAGTTCCTTGCTGAGCGGTCTCGTTATTATGGTACGAAATATCAAGAAATAATTAAATTAGTAGACTTTCTTGTATAACTATACGTCTTAGATTATACTTGTGACATATCTAGCACCAACCATTCCTCGTGATAATTGTGAAATTACCATAGGGGTAGAAATGAGAAATCATTGATTTTGAGTGTACTTCCAAACGAATTGGCCAAAGGCAAGATCTAAGAAAACGGAAATTGGAAAAAGAGTCAGCCCCTAATCTTCGCAGAAATGCCCTAAAGTCAATACGAAGACTATTATCCAAAACAAGACAGAAATCGAGGAGAGCCTTTGACTGAGGAGGATTTGGAGCATGTTGTTGACATTCATACTGGATTTGCCCATGTGAGCATTGAAAATTGGCAAAATGTACTTTCCAACCAACTACTCATAAGAATTTACACCTTAATTACTGTGAATGTTTGCCTAGAATTTTAACTAGAAATACAAATAGAGGGAAATTCGAAGTGAAATTTTACTATATTTGTTAAGCAGAAACTTATTATTACAAATTTGTAAATACAGAGTAGCACTACGCCTGCTACTTTTTTTTAATAATAATTGCTGACGTAATGCAAATATATAGAATCTCTACTACATCATTTTAGCTTGAAGTATTTAACAAGGTTGGAGCATGGAAATATTGTAGCTAGCTGAAGCTGTAATATCTATTATCACCCGTAGCTAAGTTAGTGTAATGCTCCCAAACTTTAGATAGAGTCTTACATCGACAAAACACAAGGTGAATGTTGGGTATATAAATTAACAAATCTTAGACCGAAGTGACGCATTTTAAACCCATGAAAACCTAGGCCCAGAGCAGACAATATCACTAGCGAGCTTGACTGTTACAGATGGTTTCTGAGCCATATATTCTTGTGTCGGCCTTGCCGATGGTGGGAGCGAGGATGCTGAGTCCATAAGAGAGGGTGTATGTAACACCCCAGACTTTAGATAAAGTTTCACATCGCCAAAACATAAGGATTTTGAATATATAAGTTAACAAGTACTTAAACCCTAGTGATATATTTTAAACCCATGAGGACCTAAGCCCATAACAGACAATACGACTAATGGGCTGAACTGTTACAGTTACACCATTTTCCCTCTAACAGAAACTAATTTTGGTCATGTAATTTGGATTCTGTTGTTCCATGCCTTAATCTGGCTATATGATTTATCCCTTGATACCTAATACCAGCATGTCATATGGTCCTTAAATTTTATAGGTAATATGACTTCTAGGATACTTATTCGTGGGCTTGCTAATGATGTTTGGTGACGTAAATTTATTTTTTATAAACGTCATGCTGTAAGAAAAACTTCTCCATTTTTTCTACTTTTAAAAATTTATTTTATCAAGGGTAAGTAATATTAAAATCACGTGGCATATAACTAATTTGTTGCCAAAGTTTGATGTGGTGCCATTTTTTCTAGCGTGGGGTTTCACAAATTGAAATTTCATTACAAATGAAATGGATTTTCAATGTAATTTACAAAAGCCAGTAAAATAACTGGTTATAAGTGTTCCTTTTTCCTGTTGATGGAGAAATTGGTGCAACATTAATATGTTAAGAACACTATTTGGTGTTAGGTATCCATCTAAAAGCTAGACCCTACAATTTCATGGATAATGGTACCCTTTGATGCATTAATGTTTCTCTTTTAAAAGCAGCAAAACTCATCTATTTTAGAGGGTTTTTGCTGAAAGAAATTTTAAAATACAGGAACTGAGCAAATGATCCTTTATTTATCACAAGATCGGAAGTTGTTAAAATAGTATTTTCTAATCTTATGCAGTTAATGGAATTTTTTTCTTTTTATACCATCTACACCATATATTAAAATTTAAAAATATTCGATTGAAAATTGGCCGGCGGCTTAGCTCACTCTTCACCTAATGACTCTTCTACGTGGCTTTTCCACATTCCCGTTACACTAAAATCGAACAATTTTTACTCTCCATCCACGTCTCGCCCTAATCTTCCACCTAAACATATAATTATGTCATTCACAACTCCAATTAAATTTCCGAATTTTAAAGCTTACCCTTTTCTAGAGATGAATTAATTGGAGCAGAACAAACTAATGGAGAAAAACGTACATATTCCAGTGCTACAAATAGAGGGCAAAAAGTCTAAATTGTAGTGCTATAATCTTTATATCTGAGTCATTTCAGAACAATTCTTAATGAAAAAAAAGTTTCACCGTAAATAATCTTCAGATTTGCTGCACATTCAACAAAGGAGAAAAAATTATATATTCCGGTGCCATAAATAGAGGGTCAAAAGTCTAAATTGTAGTGCTATAATCTTTATATTCTGAATCATTTGAGAAGAATATTTAATGAAAAAAAAAGTTTCACCGTAGATAATCTTCGGATTTGCTCCACATCCAATAAGCTTATTTCTTAATTTTATCTGGTTCACCTGATAAACCATATTACTCCAAGTAAACTCGTTTAGGAAAACTGGTTGAGATCCGAATGGTATTTGGATTATCTTTTAGTAAAGAATATCAAGAAATTAGGGAAGTTCTGTTGCTAATTCGATACATGCATGTTTCGCATTTTTGACAAATTATTTCTCTAACTAGCTTTCTTCCCTCTACTTTCCCACCTCACACTACAAGGAAATTGAAAAAGGAGTCCAAACAGGAAACAAGAAGTGCAACTATATATGTAAATTTGCTTCAATAATAATTATCAGGAAATATGAGAATTTCGGTCGTTAAGTCATGTTCTTATAATAAATGTATTTCTTATATAAGAGGGTAACATGTTAATTTTTTAAAGTTTAAACTCACGGACTTCGATTAAGAATGAAGAAATCTCACCTATCTAACAACATGTAATTCTATTATTTCACGCTCCAGCTTTCTTCTCTCTCCCACTTATTCTAAAGGATAAAAAAAAAAAAAAAAAAAAAACTGGGGGTCCCATGAAAGAAAAAAAAAAATGCAACTATTTAGAAAGAAAAAAAAAAGGTTTGGAATTTGACTTAGCCCAACTAACTTGATCTCCACGCAGGCCCTCTCTTCTTCTCTCCTAGGCGTCACGCGTTCTTTTTCAATAAATAAATCCTCCCTTTCCTCTTATTCTTTCAAACTCCATATATATACATATATACTCAACCAACCCCTTTCTCAATTCTCTTCTCATTACACCTTCCCTTCTTCATCTCCTCTTTCCTCAAAAACCAAACCAAAACAACAACAGATACTCAAAACATTTACCACTTTCTTTGCAAAACATATATATATATATATATATATATATACAATCAATATGACTGTTTCAAAGATTTCTTCATCCATTTTGTTGATGTTTGTATTGATCTTAGCTTCTTTTTCTTCATCTACAGAAGCAAGAAAGTTATTAAAATTGCATGAAGTGAAGAAAACACCAAGTTTGGAAGATAGGTTATATCTAAATGCACTTCCTAAAGGCAGAGTCCCAGCTTCTACACCTAGCAAGAAAGGTCACTCTTACACCACCGACGTAAAGCTCATCGCTCGCCACCTGGCGGCCGTCGGTAGGATTCTCCGCTCAGTTCCCAGCCCCGGAGTAGGCCACTAATAACAGGCACGCGCGCGGTCAGACCTCTGCCTCCTTCCATGGTTCTACATAACTTTGGTTTCCCCTCCTTTTTGGGGAGTTTTTCTTCCTTTTTAAATTTTGGATTCATTTTCTTGATGGAGGAAATTAAATTAGGTCAGGAATTGTAAACACAACATATTCGAAATGTATAGCTGGAGAGTGATCATAGGATTTTTATACTTTATATTTCTTCTAATTATTTGATTTGTTTTAGGAGTTGTACACAACTTATACTTTCAAATTTCTTTTGTTGTTAGCCGATGATTTAATCATTGCTTCTTTTATATCTAATTGAAATAAATGAAAAAAACATTGCATGGATCACGAGTATGTATTTTTTTTGGATTGAAATGAAATGAGTACTACTTTTTTTTCTATTGCAGAGGTGCTTACAACTAATCTCATCTTTATATTCAATTCAATCCATTTTATTCTCTCTATTCATTAGTCTTATTGGGTGTGCTCGAATTGACAATTATTAATTCCTCATGAAATAAAAACAAAATAAAAGTCATTATAAGGCTTTTAATTTGGTCATTGTACATGTGGTTGATGTAGCAATCAAAGTATACGTGGCTTTGGTGTGGAAAATCTGACTTTTTCGAGAATTATGACTACTACATTACTCTACTTTCTTATTAAATTATGAATTTGCACCTGTTAGCCCTTCGGCTTTAGGGAATTAATGGACGGATTTTCCTAAATTTTCAGTGGATATTCTTTCAGAAGAAAAACATAAAGTGTCGAAGCAAAAAAGGGAAAATGAAACGCGTTATTGAATACTACTACCTTTTTTCTTTCCTTTTTTTGCTAGATTGCTCGTATATAGTCGATTTAGCTTTTCATAAAGGTTTTTGGTCATAATCTTAGCTTTTTTATATATGGTGCAATTTCAAGGGCCATAGGACCATGACATTACGCAACAATTAAGAGCTAGCTAGCAAAGCAAGATGCTTCAAGAATTTTATTTCCATTTTAGACGGCCAATTTTTCACCCCTCTAGGTAGCTCTTCTTCTTCTTTTTTGTTCTTTGGTTTTGGATTCTTATTTAGCGTTTGTTGCTGTTATTCGCTTACCTGGAAAAAACAAAATACAGAAAACGTGGATACTTTGAATATGGAATTTAACTTATGTGCATTAGCAGTAGCAATATGCATTTTTTCACATCATCAAAATCTATAAAACTAAAATATAATTATTATCTATTCTAATTCTAATTAATCTGGTACTCCAAATATACAATATATACTTTCTAAAATTAGTTAATTATACAGTTATACTGTACAAAATTATTTACGTACCAGTATAGATAAGTAAAAGGTGCACGTGAACTAGTGAGTGACCTCTTGATGCCAAATTGGTCATTAGACAAGAAAGGATGAAAATTGTTTTCCTCCCCTAATTTTGCCTTGAAATCAAACCCAGCAGTCGTCAATAAGGATTTCCCCATCTCCTTTGAAAATAATTCCAATTTTGCCTTTTGAATAATCTAACTCCCCCCCCCCCCTTTTTTTATTTAAATTTTTTATTTTTGTTTTAAGGTACTGTAGTTAATTCCTTTTTTCACCTAAATGATTTCTATAATTCATATTAGGGGTGTACAAATGATTTTTGTTTTAAAAAATCCGAATTTTATTGGTTTGGTTAGGTATTTAGATTTAATAATTCAATACAATTGGTCTGGCTTGGTAATTAGAAAATTCGAACCAACCCGACCCATGTACACCCATAATTCACATGATACCATATCTTAATCCAAATTATGATTTAGTCACTAAAGTATAAGCAGAGAAGCCTTTTATGAATTTGTTATAAAATTTACTTTATTTTTAATTAATATTTTTTTACTATTACGTGAATATTAGAATTCCCATTTTCCCACCTCCTAATATTTTCAATTTTGTACGTAAAATTTGAGTGTTGATTGTCAATAATTAAATTAACAATACGACTAATCATTTACTTTAAAACTTCTTTTTATCAATTATTAAGTTTTTTCCCCCTTTTTGGGAAGGTTTTTTTTTTTTT